>JAODXP020000017.1:27563239-27590739 GCA_027497455.2 Sardinella longiceps | reverse complement strand
ACGGTGAAATGGAAAGGCCCAGAAGTTGAATCAAGTTATCAAAGTACCTGCAAACTTACAATATTAGCAGGTGCACTACCGTAGGGCTAGCTTTTATGCTCACTCATTTCTGACAATTAAAAACTTGTGCTTGCATATTAAAAGTGCAAAAGCATGGTTCAATAAAAGGGCATTGACAGGATTGGTTTGTCTCTTAGTAGTTCCTTGTCCTGGTATGGAATGCACAAAGATGCCCTACTAAAAGCCTGTGTGTGTGTGTGTGTGTGTTGTTGTGTCTGCAGGAGGTGGAGTTGTGTCGGCTGAGCAGCCAGGAGAAGCTGGGCCTGACTCTGTGCTACAGGACCGACGAGGAGGACGACAACGCCATCTACGTCAGCGAGGTGAGAGACCGACACGTAAACGGCCTTCAGAACCCACTGTGGAGGATGGTTATGATGTCTGTTTGGGGGGAGTTTATGATGAGCAAAAATAGTCAAAAGAGAGACAAGCTCAAGGCAGGTACATATTCATTGTCAGCCTTGAAGTGTCAATTAGTGTCGCTGCGTGACTTGCTTGGAGGGTGGCCTCTCAGGCCAAGAACATAAGATATGTAAATGTCTGCTGCACGCTTTTCAATAGAAGGAGTTTTATTAGAGCAGAAGTTTACAAACAAAGCCCCCTGCCAGTAGAGCTATTTTTAGCGCACTGATGAAATAAAATGGTAATTCCCCTCATTAAATGTGTATGGTTATTCGTTTTATTTTCTGTCTGCCAGGAATTCTTCCTGTCTCCTTTGAGGTAGTCTTCACACACTACACCATTCCTCTCTGTCAGAGTGGGGTGTTGATAGGGCAGTAACTAAGAATGATGAGCCCAATTGCTTTCCCTCATATTGTAATTGAATGCCGAGCTTTGATGTGTCAGTCTACCATGTTGACTTCTCAAGTATGTTGTCACTACTAAAATAAGATGTTTTGATACCGGATTATTTTTTTTATTTACCATTACTGGATATTTGCATGAATATTTAATGTGTTTGGGAATATTTATTTCTCCATTTTTAGGAAACTAAGATTGAAGCCACCCTTTTACTAAGCAGCAAAACCCATGATATCAGTCTGGGTTGATGATGAATAATGAAAGTGTTTTGATGATAGACAGCTTGAGTCGAAGAGTCTTCTACTCACTTGTCAGAAACAGAGAGTGCTGTCCTCAACTCACCCAACCCTGCTCTCCAGCTTCTGCCAAATGTGTTCTGAACGACATCATATTGGCCACAGAGACATGCTCAGCATATTGATATCTTGGGAATAGGTGCTTATGGGCTTTTTAAAATGTCTAGTCTGCAAAGTCTGTTACTTTAGTTATTTAGGTATTATGCCCCACAGAGACATTGGCATATTTCGATGGAAAACGTCCCAAGCAGCATTCATATACTTTGTAGGAAAATGGTTTATTCCATGCCCAAATATTTTCATTATCTCATTTGTTTTTTCATAGGAATAGGCATGCTAACCATTCATTCAACACATTCACTAAGCAGTACTATCCGTGTTGTATGGGTACAGTTAATGATGTACCCACAGACAAACAAGCCTCTCCATTGACTGGGAGGCTGCAGACACATAAGTCATTATTTGACTGCAAACCGCCCATCCCTCCCCCTCCAGCCTGGCAGCACATCACTTTAAGTGAGTGGGCACTGTGAAAGGTTGGGCTTCATGAAGACGGAACATTCCGGCACCCAAGTGATCTCAGGAGATCCCCTCTGATAGGACAGAGTGAAACAAATGACCTTAGACAGCAATTGATTGGCCAGTGAAGGATGGGCAAGCCCCCTCATTCAGTGTCATTAATCACAAAAGAGCGCAAGACACTTCAGCTTCCTGTCTCAGGGCTAAGCCAATCACGGCACTTGATTTCTAGGCCAAATGGCCAAGGGAAATCAGAGACAGTGAGAAAATAAAACAACCTCTTGAAATGCAACGCCAGTTCCTAATGAGTTTGTTGTGTACATGTAATAAGAAAACTACACTCTGAACCTCATCCATTTTATTAATTGGCACTACAGAGGTTCAAATTGGTTTTAATTCCCAGCTGAATCAAATTAATAATGCTTGTACAAGGCTAGTCTGTCCGCAGATGACCATCAGCTCATAATCATTAATCTTACATACATGTGTTATCTTGACTCCCAGAATGGATTGAAAGTGCGTAACTGTACAGAAAATCGTATGCTAGATACTGTCTGAGATGAAAATTGTTTTAAACTGTCTTTACTGAAAGGATGTAAATAAAACAGGCACTTTTTTAGCGCAAATAACCAGTCCATGTCTAATCAGATATCTCCACTTTCTGCTTCCTCTTGCTCTCTCAGATTGGTCCGAACAGCATTGCCGCCAGGGACGGTCGTATTCGAGAAGGGGACCGCATTCTGCAGGTACAGTAGACCAAGCCGCCCCATCCTTTTGTTCTCATTACCACCGGCATGAAACCCCCCCACCCCCCACCCCTTTTTTTTTGGCGGAACTTCCACCGTCGTCTCCCAGCAAGTGGGCCCCATTCATTTTTAATGGCTGAACATTAAGTGAAGAAGTAACCCCCTCTGTGGCGGTTAGGGGGATAATACTCCCTTCCCCCTGGCTGTTTTAACTCGGCGAGTCAGCAGCCTTGGAGGCCGCAGGGGGCCCTCTGATTTTTATGACCCCAGTTTAGAGGTGCTCGGTGCAGCGGATGTGTCCCCTGAGGGGCCCCGGAGAAGATTTCTCAACATCATTACTGGGGGCGCTACCCCGAGCCAGAGACACCCGCAGGGGCACCAGATTACCCCCAAGGAGAGATTTCTGTAGTCTGCGCTCACGAGAGATGACTGGCCTCCAATCTGGAGAGCCAAGCAGGAGGGAGAGCGCTTGCGATGTTCACTACCGTGCAGTGCAGAGGCGTTCATGCAAGCGTGCTCTGGGACTTACACAATAAGACGATGTATAAAAGTTGCCTTATTTAAAGATTCCTGTGGTCTCTGGACTACTTTTTCCTGCAAATTACATTGTTTTCCAGCCGCCTAATGTGGTGAAGAGTGGGGATAGTTTCAGACGTTAATGCTGCTGAGGTTTGCATGTTGCGCGGGGCACAATAGCATGCAAAGTGGGAGAATAAATTACAGCTAGTGTCATAAAAGCACCCTTTGTTTCCTGTATTAACAGAGAATAGCATACAGGGACTAAATGCTAGGCTACACCAATGAATATTCCATGGCTTTTGATAAAGTACAGGAATATTACATGTTTAATAATAATGATAACTGATTTGGCAACCAGCATAGCCTAAGAAAAGAGCACTGAATTCCAAGAACCACCGAGGCCAGTGTGGGCGAGATATGACACATTAAAATACCAGAGCTGAGAGGGCACCTGCAGGCAGAGGGTGTTTGAAAGGATTCGCTAATAAAATGTTTGCGCTCCTTCACACTGACAGGTCGCCAAACCATCTTCTCCCCCCCACACACCACATCCCGACCCCCTTGATTTCCCAGCACTTGTAGTGCAAAAACGTTCCTAAGAAGCAAGAGATAAGGCGAGAGACTGATCAGTAAAAACCCGCGGCCGTGTCCCGGGGAGATAATGCGAGACGCGAGCGCTAATTGTCGGCACGAGCGCGTGTTGTGTGACTGATTGGAAGAGCCGCGGCTCCAGCGGCCGGCCCGCGCCCGGCGCCATTATCCTCCAGTGACAGTCCCATTACTCTCCCTGGAAAAAGATGAACACCACCTGTCAGCGGCCAGTTAATTGTGTCGCCCGATCTATACATGTTGCCAGGAAGCTTTCACGAGGACAGTCTCCACCGGCCAAGGTGTGCCAGCCCCACAGTAATCAATAGGCTGCTTTCCTCCACTCCAAAGTACATAATTGAGTGAGGGCACTTACCTCAGGATGCAGGAAAATGAATGTGGCAAGGTAGTGTGAATGGCAGTGTGTCCTAGTGTGTCTGTGTGTGTGTGTTTGCATGCGTGTTTGTGTGTGTGTGAGTGTGTGTGTGTGTGTGTGTGTGTGAGTGTGTGTCTGTATGTGCTTGAGTGGGAGTAAAGAGGCAAAAAGAAATTCTTGCAGGTCCTCGCTCAGCCTCCCTTGGCATGCGCCAATGGGTTTCTTTTGAAGCCACTGATAGATAATCACCTACAATTTTTAGTTACCACTGGAGTGGGTCTCTCTTGACACACTCTCTCTCGCTCTCTCTTTTCACTCTTCCTCCCTTTCTCTCTCTCTCTCTCTCTCTCTCTTTTTCTCTCTCTCCTGCTGTGCTTGGCTGTGTGTGTGAGCGGCGTGCGGCGTGCCTGACCTGCTTCCCTCTGCTCCCCACAGATAAACGGGCAGGACGTGCAGGACCGAGAGGAGGCGGTGGCTGCGCTCTCCAGCGAGGACAGCAGGAACATTGTGCTGCTCGTGGCCAGACCTGAGCTGCAGGTTGGTAATTCCCCCCCCCCCTCTTGCCTCTGCGCTCAAATCATGCACAATGAATGCATGTCTCAGTGTATTATGCAGAGTGTATTTCCTATCACATGCACCATGCCTAGAGACATACTCTAGCATGTGTTGTGCAAATGTGCATCCCAATCACATTTACAGGTGCATATACATGCAAACATACACAAATATACAAACTGTCACTACTGGCAGCAAGTGGCACGTACACAAACACAAAACCCTGTTTAATCGCGGCATATATAAAACTAAAAGAATGTACACCCTCTGAGTTGCTGGCAAAAGAGAAATAAACTATGAGAAATTGATATAATTCAAAGTTACAACATACTCAATGTCTTTTATCTTATTTGATGACACCAATGTATTGGCCTGACAGCCTTTGTCAAGGTTTCAAGTCTGGATACTACTGTAGCAAATTCTGTCTTGAAGGAATGGCATGGCTGTCCTAAATGTAGTCATGGCAGTCAAACGTTACATTTGCTATTTGAGTGACAAGCAGAAGCCACCATGTCTTTCTGAGGGCTGGCCAGGTGGAGGTCCGGAGCTCCTGCACACCTCGTCATGTTTTATTTTTATGTAGCAGCAACATAATTGACTCGGGACGATAACCCATAAAAACTAATGGCATGCTAATCTAGAATGAGTTCATGCCCCGGGCCACGGTAAGGAGGAGGAGAGGCCCAGTGTCCAGCCCATGCCGGCTGCCGTAATGGACTCCTGCAGTAATTAAGTGCGTCTTCAATGGAGAATCTGAATCCATAAATATGGATTATGCTTTTTTTTTTTTTTTTTTTTTTTTGATTGCTTGCTTGAGACACCCTGACAAAGAGCTGATGTGAGAAATTAGAGTGCCAAGGTCAAGAGGCGAGAAACAGAGAGAGAGAGAGAGAGAGAGAGAGAGAGAGAGAGAGACTGCGTGGCGTGGCGTGGTCATTCGACTGTGTCCAAGGCAGTTTCAGTCTGTCAGGTTGACGAGTGCGGGAACGCCACCGGAGGCAATTAAAAGTCTGTGTTGATGTTTATTAATTAAGCATTCAAACAGTTCTTCAATAGCAATAAATTTCTCTCTCTCTCTCTCTCTCTCTCTCTCTCTCTCTCTCTCTCTCTCTCTCGTTCTTTTGCTCCATCTCTTCCCGTGCCTCAGCTGGAGGATGGCTGGCTGGATGATGAGCACAGTGAGTTCCTGGAGGAGCTGAAGATGGAGATGCTGGAGGAGCAGCGGCGAGAGGAAGAGGAGATGGAGAGGGCCGCTAAACTCCAAGACCAGGTGAGGAGAGACTCATGGGAGCCAGTCGGTTTTTGGTATTTTTGTTTTGCCCTCAACCGCACATTCAAGACACAACTGCCTTCAAGGCACTACACCCCTAAATTTAAGGTTAAAGGAATAGTTCACCTCTTTATGAAAATTGGTTATTCACCCCCTTACTTGGGGTTACATATGTGGGTAAGAGCATTTTGGTCTCAGTGTATGCATTGTCCTAGTTTGGCAACCCAAATTTTACCTTTAACTTAGCATAGGCACTGGAAAGTAAAGTTGCCAAAGAGTTACCTGGCAACATTAAATTTCAGTGCCTATGCTAAGCTTAAGCTAGAAATTGGGGTTAAATTGGGGATGCCATACTAGGAAAACGCAAGCACTGAGACCAAAATGCTTTTACCCACATATGCAACTCCTGGTAAGGAAGTGAATAACCAATTTTCATGAAGAGGTGAACTATTCCTTTAAGGTGAGGGTTAAGGGGGTTAGGTGTAGGGTTAAGGGTTAAGGTAGTACCTTTCAGACAGTGCTTCCTCAAAGGTGTCGTTGAGGGCAAAACAACACCATTGAGCCATGCAGTCAGAAGAAGCCTTCCAAAGGCATATTTGTCAGCTTTTCATTGAACAAAGACTCGCATTTTATTTATTTACCGAGAGCCATTAGCAGTTAAGTGTGTCTCGAGGCAGTAGTTTGTCGTCTGTCTTTACGCTCCACGAGTGTGATAAAGCTGAAATTAATGTAAAAATTCGGAAGTAATTAGAAATAATGAATGCTGCAGATACAGAGTGGTTTAAATGAATCTATTGAGCGTCTTTTGCTTTCCCCAATCTTTTAACAACTTTCAAAATGTGCCTTCTGTGGTATGAATATGTATAAGCGAGAGACGAGTGTTTTAAATCCCAAGCATTGCCCATTATAAATTCAAATTTTTTACGAGGATATTAACATGCGGCGTATTCCAAAAGTTTGGAATATCAAAGAGACAATAGAGAGCGGCTCCTCGCTCTTCGCTATTGTTCTATTGTGCGCTCGTGAGCTCACCCGTGGAGAGACTAGAAAACACTCCCCGAGGAGATGACATTTGTTTTATTCATGATGATGTCAGTTTAGTCTGCACATGCTCACAGTTCACCTACTTCTTTCCCTCTCCCGCCGCAGCCCAGGAAACGACTGGAGGGTGACATCAGCGGTGACACACTGGCCACCTGTTCCTCCTCGGCCAACCAGGACAAGGACAGCGGCCTGGGCTGCTCTGCCACCGACGTCGTCAGCTCGGAGCAAGAGGTGCTGGCTCACATCCAGAAGCGGCTGTCCCAGTGTCTGCGAGAGCGCCGAGAGACCTGCCACCCGGTCGAGACTCCTGCCTCGGGGAACCGTCGGGCAGGGGACAGCGTTCGAGACAACGAGCTCGGATCCGGATCCGGGACGGTGGCGGAGGGCGACCGTTTCCAGCAGCTGCTGGAGCTGAAGTGCCAGATCCGCAACAGCGGCGAGTACGACCTGTTCTACAGCCGCAGCAGCACCATCGAGTGCAGCCTGACGGAGCCGGGCGGCGTGGGCGGAGGGGTGGAGCGCGAGTTGCGCATGCTCAACGAGGAGCTGCGCAGCATCGAGCTGGAGTGCCAGAGCATCATGCAGGCACATCAGCTACGCAAGCGCGATCCGCCACGGTCGCCCTCTAAGGACCCGAGCCGCTGCGGAGGCAGCCCGCGCAGGCATCAGCAGAACCAGGCCGGCGGCAGCGGGACGGCCGGAAAGCTAGCGGACATCAACGAGCACCCGGAGAAGTCGGACAAAGACAACAGCTCGAGCGCCTACAACACGGCAGAGAGCTCGCGCAGCACGCCGTTGGCCATGGACCGCTCACCCGAGCACTCGCTGCAGCGGCTCGTCAGCCTCACCAACCAGCGCAACCTCCGCAGCACCCTAGCCACCGCTACGGGACGCTCTCCATTGTCCCCATTACCCCCCTCTTGCCCTGTGCGGCGCGCTCCCAGCGGCAGTCCTGACCACAGCAATCCATCCGAGTCGGAGCAGACACCGCCGCCGGGTGACGAGGAGGCCACGTCTTCCCCCTTTTGCCAAGGTCTCCTCCAGCCGCAGCAGCAGGCCCTGCGGCCGTCACGCATCCCCTACTTCTCGCCCAGCCACAGCTCGCCGTATCGCCATGCCAACATCCCGGCGCACGCTCGCCACTACCAGAGCTACATGCACCTGGTGCAGCAGCGCTCGGCCGTGGAGTACGCCCAGAGCCAGCTCAGCCTGTTCAGCGCAGGCCCCGAGCCTCCACTGTCCACACAACCGGGTGAGCCGTCGTCCTTGTCGACGCAAGCGGGCCACGACCCCAAACTGGAGTGGAAGGTGAAGGTGCGTAGCGACGGCACGCGTTACATCACCAAGCGTCCCGTGCGAGATCGTCTGCTCCGCGAGCGGGCGCTGAAGATCAAGGAGGAGCGCAGCGGGGGCATGACCACGGACGACGACGCCATGAGCGAGATGAAAATGGGACGCTACTGGAGTAAGGAGGAGCGTAAGCAGCATCTGCTGCGCGCCAAGGAGCAGCGACGCCGTCGAGAGTTCATGCAGCGAAGCCGGCTTGAGTGCCTGCGCGAGAACCCGCAGAGCGGAGGCGAGGGCTCCGCAGGGTCGGCAGGGCCAGCATCGGGCGGCTCGCCGCGCAAGGAGGTCAGCATCATCGAGCTCAGCCACCGCAAGATGATGAAGAAGCGCAACAAGAAGATCCTGGACAACTGGATGACCATCCAGGAACTCATGACTCACGGCGCCAAGGCGCCCGAGGGAGCCAAAGTCCACAATGCCTTCCTGTCCGTCACCACTGTATAGAGAACTGTACATTATAAAGCAAAACAAAACAAAGACAAACAAAAACAAAACTCTACCCCATGCGGTATTTATCTACTTTGCCTCGTTCAATGTGGCATTTTTATGTGGAGAGAAAAGACAAGTAAAGAAAACTATTTTTCACACTTTGTAACCTGAATAGCATTTTATAAACAATTTGAAATACTGTTTCATTGCATATCTTGCATTTATTATTTTCTTTTTTCCTTTCTGTTTTTCATCTTTTGGAAATGCTTTTATATGAAATTACCAAGCCAAGTGCATTTTTTGTTAATCCTGTATATGACATCCAACACATTGTAATTTTATTTTGTTTTTTTACTGTTGTATTCCATCAGACCCACGCCTCTGATACGTGTGCATACTTTCAAACAAGGTTTTAATACGAATGTAAATCACCACACAACAGCTGTCCTCACTGGTTTATGGGAAATGTAGTCCGCTGCAGGGTTTTTATCATTCTTTGGAATACTTTGGTACTACTTTGTATTCAGTACAATGGGGAGACATAGCAGTAGTAGGTACAGTAGATGACTTAGGGGATGTTGATGTAACACCAATGAACACCAAACGGTCGAACCAGCATATCTTCTCAGGATTAGATTACCCAGACTACCCCTGATACACAGGTCCGCAGAGCCTCTCAGAGCTGGGCTTTCCATTTGCTCCTTTCAAACTCTCTCTCTCTCTCTCTCTCTCTCTCTCTCTCTCTCTCTCTCTCTCTCTCTCTCTCTTTCTCAGTGTGGGAACATCTGTTGGTATGCTTTGACCCTTTTTGCATTTTAGATAGATGCCCATTTATGGATTTCACACGACTTGACTGTCTTGGTTGCAAGGGACCAATGAAGCTAGACCAAGATTAGTTCTCTGTTTCCGTTTCTTTTTCGGATCTCACTGGCTCCATGTTCAGATGAGGAAAGTCAGGAAGGGTTTCTACAGAGTGGTAAACATTTGTCCTTTTTCCAAAACATTTAGCAGTGAGGAACTTTGTCTCGCCAGACAACACACAGTGTGTTTTGTGCATCTGATCGATATAACTGAGTTCATTAAAACAGTTTTCTACCATAATGCCTCCAACCTAACATTCCTATTCACTGTCAAGGCACAGAGACTCAGAAGAGTGCTTAACATGATATTCCTCCGTCATTTGGCTTTTTATGATCACTAAATATGCTCCATTCATCTAGATGAGTCTAAAAGACAGTGAATCTACCCCCTACTTACTCGACATGCTCATTTTGTTGAGATGCAGTTGCTTAAAGTAGCATATTTAAAAACAGTTAGCATTTTTTTAAATTAGTGAATCAATTAATTGTAAAATTGCTATAAATCCTCCTACCTCATTATACAAACTGTACATTTATTTGTGTATTCACTTCAAGTGTGCTTTTTTCAGCATGGGGATGGACAAGATTTAAAGATTTGGCCCGAAGCTTTACAGCCTCTCTTCAGTAGGGATAAAATGTCCAACTTGGTTTTACCAGTTAATCAGCTAATTGAGTAATTGACAGAGGAACTGGGCTATGCACTTCCCAGCTGTCCAAAGACATTAGCAGATCCGACTGCATCTTACTTCCAGCTCTGCTTATTGGCTAGGGCACAACATTGCTGTGAGGTTGGTATCTCAGCCAGACTTTGTTAATATGATCACCTGTTTAAGTGTTTGAGTGTCTGGCCTTGAGCTCAGTATTTTGTACTTACACACACACACACACACACACACACACACACACACACACACACACACACACACACACACACACACACACACACATAGATCATGGATGGGTTGCATTTCCTGTGAAGGCTATCAAATGGTAATAAGAAGTGCATTAACATTAATGTGTATCATGGAGGGACATTGGTGTACAACACACCTGCAAACATATCAATTCAGCAATCAAATGCACCCTGAGGATATTTTCTTATGTTCTCGAGTGCTCCAACTTTACACGTTTTACTTTCATTTCTTTTTTTTCTGGTAAAATGTAAATTTCAATTGTAAATTTGACCATGTATTTGTTGAAAGTCAATGTCTATGGTCTTATTTCCAGTAATATGTAGTTGGCCTGCGGATGGTCAAGTCAATGTGTGGTGATTGTGTTATTTGGTTAAAAAATTAAAATAAACCATTGTTTCTTTTTTTCTTTGGAAAAACAGAAACGGTGAACACTGCAAGTTTGTTGTCTGAAAATTATGTTTACAAATTATTCCTCTCAGAATGAAACTATTATGCAATACCACCTGCTAAATGACACCGAAACTATGTATTTCATTTAAAAGAAAAAATCACCAGGGGCTGTTTTTACTTCATGCTATCACTTTTTCCCCAATATATGCATATTTTAGCAGTAGCCTCACATTCACTTGTTAAATGAGTCGAACAGTATCACAAGCAATTTTCAATTAAAATTCCTTCATGCTTGAATGATTTTACCCCAATTAAGTATATCAGCTACTTAATCATTTCAATGTGCTTGTCTGGGTGTAAGTCTTGGTTAGTTACTCTAGAATGAATATTACACTGTAAGCCTACTCAGATAGGGACTAGAGTCATAGTCAAACTAGATTCAAAGGGCACCTTCCACACCAACATCATGAGGAATTCATGAATATGTCATTTAGGTTGCATTTGTTTCTACAAATGTGATTTATTCGGTTTAAAACCATAATGGTTCACTCTACATCACACACACTACAAGTGTATAGCCCACTAGTACCAGTCTGTTGAAGCATTTGGCCTTTGATTGATAATCTTGTATTCAACTTCTCTGCTTGAATGAGGATAAGACTGAGAGAAAACGAATGACTCTGAATGACTCATTTGAAATATTTAGGATGAGTGTGGAAAATGAGCAGCTTACATTTTCAGAGCTCTTCTTATCGAGCTAGGATATTGTGCAGAACAGACTGCCATGGTTTATGGTGTACAGTATGCTTCCACTGACTGCCATTCATTCTTAATAACAGTAATTCATGTTTGAATGTACCTAAATTTTGTAAGACTTACAAATTATTAATGCAATCTTGATAGCCCTGTAGAAGCTAAAACACAGTCAACAAGTCAGTAGTCAACCTAATAATAGTCCACAGTCTTAGTTAGCGATGGACAAGTATTTTTATTTATAGGATTATGTATTATAATGTGCTGAATGAAAAAAAACATTAATCTTTAATCAAAACAATGGATGGATTCTTGCACCTATCAGTCTCATCTCACAAGTCAGCAGAGTCAACTGAGATTCCCACCACCGATGAAGCAGGTAGGCTACACCTCTGCATCTCCATGTTTAAAGTGCTTTACCCACTTGGGTCAAAGCCAGCAATGTGGCCAAGCTACTCCTCTCCTCTCATATTCTCATTTGCTCACTCAGTGTGCATGGAGACCATTAAAATGCCATCGCAGCCACACCGAGAGACATGCAGGTCGCTCCAACCAACCAGTCCAGCTCTCTCTCTCTCTCTCTCTCTCTCTCTCTCTCTCTCTCTCTCTCTCTCTCTCTCTCTCTCTCTCTCTCTCTCTATGTATCTCTCTCTTTCTCCCTCTCTCCCTCTCTCTCTCTCTCTCTCTCTCTCTCTGTCTCTCTCTCTACACCAGCTAATTAAGCTCATTCCAGAGCCACATATAAGAAAAGCCAGTCAGGTGTAATTAAAAGTGATCCGCTGACAGCGCTGGCATTTGTCAGAGGCATCGGGCCGATTCAAAATACCTATCCTGACAGAAATGTCAAACAGATAGCGGTACCCACACTGTCTCCTCTCTCTCCTCCTCCTCCCCGTGCTGCTTGCTCCTGTGGCCAGCCCCCTGACTGCATTATGAATGTTAGCTGATAACCTTTATGATTCCCGCCGAGACAAAAAAACGACAAATTTCCCCTCATTATGCTCCAA
The DNA here is from genome assembly GCA_027497455.2 of Sardinella longiceps. Taxonomy (NCBI): domain Eukaryota; kingdom Metazoa; phylum Chordata; class Actinopteri; order Clupeiformes; family Clupeidae; genus Sardinella; species Sardinella longiceps. The sequence goes on along the minus strand of JAODXP020000017.1, from coordinate 27,578,268 downwards.
ACACAGGAAGCTTCCTATTTGAGTGTCTGTGTGTGTGTGTGTGTGTGTGTGTGTGTGTGTGTGTGTGTGTGTGTGTGTGTGTGTGTGTGTGTATAGCAGCACGTTAAGAGGCATGCTATTTCCCAACGCTTGTCTGCATTATTGCAAAGGTTTCACCCGCAATTGAGGCTGATGCTGTCATTGTAATTCTGGATATTTATGACTACGCCTGCGTTTGTTATCATATCTGGAGTGTCATGTAAAATGCCTTAATAGGGGAGATGAATGTGGAGCTGGCAGACTGGAGCCTTTATGGGGACTTCTCTGCTTCCTGCCATAGCTGACTGACTGACAGACAGAGGTGTGTGATGGGTCAATGTTGAATTTGGCCTGTCTGTCTCTGTTTCTTCTTCAGAACTCTCTCTCTCCCCCCTACAAATAAAATGCATAAAATGAGGTTAACCTTTACAATGCTATATGAGAGGGAATGGCTGATGTATGCCACTCTTTGGGAATTCTAATAGTAATATTAACATTTTGCGAGTCGACTCCTGATGTTCCATCAGTCCTCTGTTGTCTCCATTACGTCTCTACTGAGAGCGCTCCAGTCCAATTATAACAAAAACCTCTGAATATTTCACACTATAATTAAAGTAGTTACTAATTATAATTTATAATTCATTAAGCATGTAGAGAGCCATATACATAGAAAAGCAGAATACTGATGCATTATGCAGCCACAATTTCTTTCACCTCATCAATGCAAATCTCAATACAGACACAACTTTTCAAATATGCATTCACTACTTCAGAATGAGCATGCCTCAACACCAGATAATAATAACTTTGTAATAAACAAAATGCTAATATGGAGTAGCTGTGGCCATAATAACCCTGTTTGACTTTGATGTATAGCTTATAACACACTGGTACCAGTATGTAAAGTTGCGTGGGTAATTTGCTCCTTTCTCATTCTTAAGGGCTCTATTCATATTTCCTTATTCATGAGACACAGGTTATAGGGTGTGACCGTTTACTAATGGTGATGACTGGGGGAAGCTCATCTAATTCAGCCTGTCTTCGCCTCACTGGGTATTTCAACTAGTAAATGATTTCTGACACCTTGTGCACAGAGTCCATTTTATATCTATTACACAATGCAAATATTAGCAGCCTAACTGGGCCCTGGTGATATCCTCTGTCAGCAAGACAGTTTGTTGAATTTAGATGTATAGACGAGACACCTGCACAGCATTCAATTACATTTGTGTGTGTTTCCTGACAGTTATTGTGATGTATCGTGGTTATTTTACATATTAAAGATTATATGTTATTAAAGGACACCCTGAGGTTATACAGAGGGATATGTCCAGTCCACTGAGAATGTGTTCTTTAGTGCATTTAGTTGAGGTTTACAAGGAAAAGCTATACTGGTGCGTTAACATATATCACTTGTGATCATTTTTTAAGTAATGTTGATTTTATTTGGCTACTCTGATGCCCTCTTTTTTCTTTACTTAGCTTGCTAGTAGTGAGGATTATCCCTGATTAAGATTTATGAGATGATTGTGTTTCTATCCCAGGGTTGGGCATTCACCTCACAGTGCTCCCTCCAAAACAAACACCTGTCAGAGCCCCTTTCCCCTGTTATTTCACCCCTAACCCACCACATTTCAAAGCTCTTTAACTTCCATTGCAGCAAAACCCTGGTTGCCACAGAAAGTCATGACCCAGGTCTGCTCAAATTGACTGAAAAGAAAAAAAATGTATAAAAAAATATATATGAAAACCCTTTTCCTGTATGGCCAGTTTAAAGATTTCAGTGGAAGTCCACAAAAACAAAGTCAAATCTGACTTCTGACTTTGACAAGAATTCAACCCCAAAACAATTATGATGCTTGCGTCTAGCCTCGGGGTTCTTGCTGTCAGCATGACTCGCCATCAAAGAGGAAATGATTCACACTCCTGTGTGGCAGAAAGGCAGGCAGGCAGGCAGGCAGGCAGCACAACAGAAAGCTGAGTGATCTTGCCACACAAACTTGCTCAGTCCCAAGGGAGCCTGCCTGTTAGCTTGCTTGCTTGCATGACAACTGATTAGCATGTTCTTCGCTGGTAAGGAAATAGGATGCAGAAAATGATGGGTATTCTTTGAATCACACATGGTTTGGCGCAGAGACGCTCTCTGAGGTTTTCAATCGCAGCGAGAGAGAGAGAGAGAGAGAGAGAGAGAGAGAGAGAGAGAGAGAGAGAGAGAGAGAGAGAGAGAGAGAGCGCTGAGGAGCATAAATCAAAATGGGCTTGAAACAAACATTGACAATGATTTGACAGTGGTATGTGTATGACAACTGTCATGGTGGGAATGTTGTGCTATCAGTTGGTGCTATGGTTGTGGTAAACACATGTAGTGTCTGGGGATATGTACTTGGAATGCAAAAACATTAAGGGAAACTTTGGTCTGGTGCATAACGGACCTTTACAAGATGTGACAGGATGTCATTTCTTACTGATTTATGTCCCATATTGGAAAATAGAGATTAAATAATCAGATAAATAAACTCGGTAACACTTTCTATGAACCCAGTACTCAAAGAGCATTATAAATGCATTCATAAAGGGTTATAACACATTCATAAAGTCTTATAACTAATGACATTAGTGTTCATAACTGTTTATACACTCTCATGTCTATACACATAAAGCTTTATAATGTTATCTTATAAGCCTTTAAAATATGAAGTTTCACAAAGCATTATAATGCTTCAATTTGTTATTTGTGTTTTTATATATGTCTAATTGCTGATGCCACATAATGATGAGCTACAAGTGCTCAGTGCATACCCTAAGTAAAGTAAGATGAGCACATAATTACTCATGAAAATAAATAAGGCACCATAACAGACACTAAGTAAAGTGGTATGTTTCCCTCGTATCAAAAGGCCAAAGAAGGTTAATGCTTTTTGAGACTTCAAATTATAAAGGCTTATATGATAACATTATAATTTCATTTGAGTAGAGTCATGGGAACATAGTTATGAATTCTAATGTCAGTTGTTATAAGCATGAATTATGAATGCATTATAACCTTCTATGAATTCATTTATAATGCTCTATGAATACTGGGTTCATACAAAGTGTTACCATAAACGCCATATTATTCTTTGTGCCATTGTGGAAAGTTAAAGGGAATGTAGGCCCTCATCACAGTGTCACAGAAGAAGGGCTGTTCCACAGGGTTAGTACAGGTGTTCCAAGGCCTCTTGTTAATTAAAGCAACTGTGGCTTAATCTGACACTTACAAACACCTGTGTAGTGATCACACAGTAAAAGATCTGTTCCACTTCCTATATGTACTTCAGCTGCTGATAAAGGCCTATAGGGATTGCCAAGATACGTCAAAATCGTCATAAACGGCGCCATCTTGACCCGGAGATAGCGGTTAGTTAAGCTGTAACTTTTTTACGGCCACACCGTAGCTCCGGTTCATACACCCGATCACACAACAGTGGAAAATCTTTTTTATATATATATTTTGCGAGTCTAGTCAGAGATTATTGCTAGGGTCTAATTCCGGGGCAAACCCAGAATGCATTGTGTGATGACGACACGTTGGTAATCTCTATTGAGAAGAATAGCAGAGAATAACTCTTGATATACCGTAGCCTACGGTGAAAAGTAATCTAAAAACACTCTTTATATTATCCTGATAATATGCATATATTCATCTTAATTTTCCCTTGAACTCAATTCAACACCTTCTCTTAATGACCATTAATGTGGAAACATCCTGTCTTAATTTCCCCCTAATCTCCCGGAATGAGGAAGTCAAGCCATTAATTATCCTGAATCCCGATACAAAGCCGCTTAATATTCCCTGGAAAAACCGAGGCTCTCACTTTGATGGAGTGAGTAGAAAGATGAACTTGGGGCTGCACATCGAGGAGGGTGCTGGCCATACCTTGGACACTTGACTGCACACGGTAGTCTACCTGACTCGCTTCCCCACGACCTTGAGCCTTTATGGCAGTTATTCATAGCAGGGTGGTCCATCCCCGCTGAAGATTCATGGCCCTTGATTTTACAGACCACTGCGGACCATTTGGGCTAACGGTGCCCATGATGGCTAGGCCATTAGAAGAAACTGCTTACATTGGCTGGCTATAAAAGTAATATGATGTGTAATGTTTGCCTGGTTATCCCTGTGAGATACACTAAACACCATCAAAATCAGACTCAAAATAGACAATTGCACATTTGGCAGACAAGACACTGACATTGGGTACAGTATATTTGCTTGCTAATTTTATTCCAATACATAGAGATTTCATTTTATTATCATGCAGAACAATAACAATATATCTGTCAGAGCATTCACTCCCAGTATAAAAAGCCAAAGCTAAATCTGAACATAATTTAAAATTGCATTTTAATTTTCAGTCAATCAGTCCTGATCAGTCATTTAAATGTTTGGCATCTTTGTTTTATTGCCCTGGTAGGACCTAAAGCAATGAGTTTGAGGGTAAATAATACCAATTTTACAGGTCTTGGCTACAAATGTCTCCTCATGGTCTACATTTAACTCCATACTCTTTTAAATGTGGTTTTCATGGATGAACACACTCCCACATGTTGTGCTAGATGTAGACTAGTGACACACTTGAAAAACACTATGAGGGTAGCGAGGCCTGGCTTCATATACACCATACATACATAATGCAGCATGAGGCCTGGAGTGCCTTTGGCAAATGGTTTTTACTTCCCCTCCACTCCCACATAAAGGGAACTACAAAGGACTTCTGACTAAATGTACTTTATGTGAGTGAAAAATTCATAGTTAGCATATCACATGCATAGCACTGGCCTGGGAGCACAATAGGAAGGCCTGCAGCCAAACAACTGAATAGGATTACAGTCATTTGACTAAGTGCAAGTGGTTTTCAATTTGTGCAGCCTTATCAGAATACCAATCTAATAATGGAGGTTTGGTATGGAATGATCAAAGATTCAAAACACTCCAATCCAAGGGAAGGATCAAGCATGGACTGTTGCAGGTGTTGTGGGCGCACCAAACGGTATGTAGATCACGTATTGTGCATTAGCCTACACAAATACAATATTGATATCCGTTTCAAAATTCAGAAGGTTACAAGACAGGTTTGATCGCTTCAATTTCTTACCTTCACACAAGGTAAGGTGCAGATGCTTCAAAAAAAGAAGTAGAAAGAAACAGAAGTAGAAATAAATCAATAACGTCTGGAAATGTGTGACTTTTATTATCTTTTGAGTGTCTTTTGACACGTCTCTGAAAAATGCTGTATGACTACAAAAACATGACAAACTTCCCCATTAGTGCCTTTCAGTCTCTTGGCCTGTGTTTGGATATCATTAATTCCCAAGTAGTGCACAGGCTTATATTGCTGTCATCAATCAGTACAGGCTACGGCGAGACAGTCATATGCTCTGCTGTGCTCTAAGCAAATGTCAGACAAGACTTTCAATGTACTTCATTATATTTCCTTTATTAGTCGGCTAATTAAAGTCTTACACGGGGAAGCATGCAACCGCTTTGCGTCAGCTGAGCTTCAAAGGCTTGATGGTTTGTCTGAAGTCATCCCACTGGAAAATGTCCACCAGCTGTCAGACCCAACCTCCAGCCGAGAACTGTGGCTGTGCCGAGGAAGTTGAGCTAGCCGACAGAATTTATTAAAAATGACCCCTGGCAAGGACACGGCCTCTCTAATAACTGCAAAGACTCGTCAAGGGAGATCGAAAAACTGACCGCTTGCACCCCACGGTGAGAGAAGAGGTCATCTGCTTACAGTAGACATGGCTTCTGCTGGACCTTCTTCCCTGCTTGCTCAGCAGTGTCTGAGTCCTTTTAGAATCGGAATATTAAAAGAGGGATCAAAGGGTCTTAAATGAAGGCAGTGAATGAATAAGTGGTTTCAACACAAAGGATCACTGTACTATACTTCCTATTGTAATGCATAATGTTCTTGATGAATTTCTAACTGAATAATATAGGCCTAAATAGCCATAGAACTAATGGCATTGAGATGGACATCAGTAGTCTCTGAGGAATCCAAACTTGCTGCTTGCATTGAGGACATCAACATAATCAGTGTGAGTCATCATGATGCTGTTTAGGTAAACTGGGTTTTAAAGCTATTAGATTTCTGCTTTAGCCCTTTGTCATGTTCCTGCGTGTGTGGGAGAAGATAAGAAGCAGGAATTACATATTGACACTGACACAATGTGACGTCATTCACGGTTGGGCCGATACCATCTCCAATACCTGACTGTCCTTCAGGAATCGGCCAATCTGCCCTCTGGTCTTTGGTCAGACGCCCTGATAAGGAGAGGATTCTGGGTAGTAACGGGAGAAGACGCTAACACAATTTGGCTAATCCTGCGCTAATCCCTCCATTAACTATAACACTTCCTGTCGTGAAGGAAAGAGAAGACATGAGATCACAGCTGCCATCTGATTGGCTCGTGAGTGCTGCATGCCTACAGGGGCGCCGCTAGGGGGGGGGAGAAGTTAGGATGATTCTAAGGGCCTGGCACCAACAGGGGGGCCCAGAGAAAAAAATAATATTAAAATCAATGTTTTGATTTTTCTGTCATAGGGCCCAAAGTTTCTACCAGCGCCCCTGCATGCCTATAAGGTATGTAAATGCAAACCATGGAAAAGGGAGTGTTGTGGAAGTAGCTCCATGTTTCCAGACCAAATACATAAAAACCTTTTGGGTGGGGTGGAAGAATTCCCATTGCTGTCATTACTCTTAAATAATAGTCTAGAGAAGAATAAAAACACCCAGTAGAGAATAATAAAATATTTTTAAGTATGTACAAATACAGTGATCTACTTTATGAAAGGAGGATAAAAATACACCACAGACTGAGGAAAAAAGATGTAATTTTTGCATTGGTTATATTATGTCTAAGGGCTAATAAACAACATTGTTTGTACCTGGAGTTAGTGCATGAGTGCACTGTGGGCTCCCTACTTTAAATTAGTTTCTTTGACTGCTGCTGCCCCTCAGCACATTCCCATCTTCTAGCAACAGAATCATGCAGCTCTGAGCATCCTAATGGCCGTTTTTAGCATAACTCATAAACATACGCGCACACACACACACACACACTCACACAAACACTCTCACACACACACACACACACAGAGAGAGAGAGAGAGAGAGAGAGAGAGAGAGAGAGAGAGAGACAAACACACACATATATGCGCGCACACACACACACACACACACACACACACACACAAACGCACACAAACACACAGAGACACAAACAACCCTCAATGTTATGTCTTGTGCAAATGGTATTCTATTCAGCGTTTGAGAGAAGATGGATATGATGAGATGGCCTCTTTTCTGTCCCAGACTAGAAATACTCAGACACATCTGATGACCATTAATTTGATTTCGCTGTCTATTCATACGCAGGTAATAGGTGGCAACAAACCTATTCAGGTACCCATACAGCATACACACTAAAATGGATTTGACTGACAACTGCACTTAATGTGGCATTTTTATCCATGATTGGAAAAGGATTTTCAATGTGGAAGGACTTTTCAGGTTTTGTAAAAATGTTTAGGTTTGTAAAGCTGAGGACACCAAAAAATACAGTAGAGGAAAACCATGCAGGACAAGCCTGTCAAAGCAGCTGTACACAGACAAGGTAATGTATACAATTTCTATCTTATCTCTATATATCTCATAGAGGCCTGTATATAGCCTCTGCCAAGGAGGATAGGTTATCACTTGAATTTATTTATTTGTCTGTCTGTCTGTGCGCATAATAACTTTTTTTGATTACATTTTCAGACAAGGAACAGGTGATTGTATTTTGGTGGGGATGCAGAACACCATCTGGCATTTGATTCTCTGAGTCCTTTTCTCTTTTTATTTGTCCTTTCTCTCTGATCAAGTTTTTCATCCATCCTCTCACTGCAAGAGAAACACATTTCTTCCATCTTGTTTTTGTTTCCAGTCTGGGATCTGTCACCTGGTGGGTGTTTAAGTGTGATCCATCTTCAAAGGTGTCTTAAGGTGTGTATTAAAGGTGTGTATTAATTAACATTAGACAATTGTTGATGCCTTTCCATTTACATTGAAGATCAGTCTTTTTCATTCACCAGTATGTTACATGATCAAAACCTGACTGTCAGCACTCAGTGATAGCTCAACATAGCATACACACATTTAGAACCTAAAGATTTATTTAACTTTTATACAGTACATGAATAAAGAACAGGCTATTCTATTATCTGCATGTCAATTTGTTTTCTGTCACATAACTTCCACTTTTCTAATTCCTCTATGGACAGCAACCATGTAGCCTACATGTGCTTTGCAATTACCCTCATTCGCTCACATGAACCAAAGGACCAGCTAATCATTATACATGAGGAGCTTATCCCTGATAGGCCCAAAGGACTCAGCACTGGTGGGCCAATTCAGAAAGTCTGCAGGAGATGCAATATGGTGAAGCTTAATGAAGAGTTCATATCATGCTAGACACTCATATTAAATATTGATGCAGTTTGGAAGACTGTGCTCTGTTCATAAGCCCTGTTGCCTGCTGCTGCTGCTGCTGCTGCTGTTGGTGTTAGCGACCGACACAGCATGTTATGCTAATGTCACGCGTGCAGGATATAAAAGTAATGAATCACATGTATCTATCCCCCGCGCAGGAATATCAACACAGCCGGCCGACGCTCACCCTTGGCAGCCTCGTTGACCTTCTGCAACACTGGTGCTGTGTTTGACACGTCCATGCATAACAGAGTGTCAGGAGACATTTGCATGCGGCGCTAAACATGGCGAGCGGGAAATGTATCTCCGCGAAACAGGTTAAATTTGGAGGGGCTGTCGGATGAAATTACCTCCTGACAGAAATGCCCTCGGCCTCCTGGCTCTCCGCAGGGTAGACTCTGCATGTGCGTATATAATGTGTGTGTGTATCTATGTGTGTAGGTGTGTGTGTGTGTGTGTGTGTGTGTAATGTCTATGCACATATCAGTGAGTGTCAAACAGGGCTGTCCCTAAGGGAGGGCATCAGTGCACACAGAACATTCTGTGCCCTCATAAAGTGTCTGGATTCTTACAGTGCTGAGAAGATGAGAATAGATATAATATGGAAGGGATTAAATGGGCCATTATTAAGTCTTGTTGACAATCAATGTAACGCTAAACCTAGAATATGTTACTGTTAACTAAAGAAAAACATGCTGCTTTATAGCAGCAGCATCTGAGAATTTACATTCATGCTCCTTTGCATTAATATTCAATGGCATTTGCACTATGATGGTACCAATACCTAGCCTGACATAGCCCGACCATAATACTGCTGTTCATCCGTATTCATGGTCTGGAGGTTCTTTAACCTGACGCGATTATACTGCGGAGGGGAGGGCATTCACTTCTGGTTTGAAACGATTGGACAGCTCGTCTAATCAGCTTCGCTTATTGGCCGGTAGACTCTCTACCGATGTAAACACGCCCCAGAGGACCGTTCCCAGACCATGAATACGGATGAACAGCAGTATTATGGTCGGGCTATGTCAGGCTAACCAATACCGCTATACACACCAGAGTTTGGTTTTACCTGTATGGACTACTCTAAACACTAACTGGTCACAAGACATCACAGCTGCTTCAAATCCTAATACTGAATGCAATACACTAGTTACGATACTTTTACCCAGCACATGACTATGTTACTACACACATAATAACAATGTTATAAACACACATTATGACATGGTTGTCAAGGTCTGTTTTGTTAAACAATCAAGCAAGGCATCAGACATATATTTCCTTCATTATTTAACTTTGATCATATTGGTGCTTTTCCACTATGCCCGTCATCCGCCTTTACCTGATATGACTCCTATTGTGTCTTTTTTGGCATCTCAGCACAATCTGCCTTGTCGCATGACACACGTGCTAATGCAAGACTTCCAAGTAACTCATTTCGCACATTTCGCCGACAGAGAACCACAGCAGCGGCGTTCGCACAAGAGCCGAGCGGAGGACGGGTATTGGCTCCCGATTCAGCGCTCGTGCCCTGATTCCCTTGGCTCTCGGCGGGGGGCTGTCATAACAATGCTCATTAAAACAAGCCCAGGATCCCAGGCATATGCCCATTCTACACATTACAGTTTTGTCTATATAAAGTCAAGCACGCCATGAAAGGCAGTGAGTGAGGCTCCTCGCGGTGCTCTTTGATGGAGAGGCCATGAAATATTAATTTGGCTGCAGCTGTCGGAAGACACGCCGCCGCGGTGGTGGCGGAGGCTGCTGTAGCGGTGGCGGCACTGGCTTCTGACGCCTGTGTGTGCCATCAGCACGTTCTTAATAATCTCGCCTGTGTTTTGTCTCATCTGCGTGTCCTCCTCCGAGGTGTCTGTAATCTCCTTCATTATTAAGCTGGCGGAGCGGAAATGTCACTGTGGCTGCCTCCCCGGCGCCCTGGGTTCCAGCACGCGCCGCTTGTTTACCGTTTCCCCTTCCTACTGGTTCACTTGGGCTAAGCTGCTGCCGCCAACGCCACTTGCTTTCCCCAACAGGATGCTGCCTTCAAGCTGTCAAACACAACTGAATTAGCATTGTAAGCCATTGTGCTACACACCAACACCTCCTCCACACTTACAACAACAACAACAACAACAACAACAACAACAGCAGCAACAGGAGAAGCAACCCACCCCCATGTACTATCTTCAAGTAGAGACTCTTCATTTAAGTCATAGATCAGACAGCCCCTGTTCCTTCATTCCATATCTGAGTTGTTATCAAATGGGAGAGGAGCATCCACATTACTCTCTGTGCAGACTGACACATTCATTAAAAGTTGCTTCATTCTTGGTCATCCTACAGTCTTTGTTTCTAGTGCTTGTGTACTTGTTGGTCCTGTGGTGGTGGGGTGGCATTCGTGCAAAGAGCTGCTCCTGAGGTAAAATCTGGTAAGGCAGGCCCGATGAATCGTGTTGAATGTCCTGAGGGTGCGTGTGTGTAGTGTGTGTTTATTTGATGTGTGCCAGCTGTGTGTGTGTGTGTTTGTGTGTGTGTGTTCACGACACACAGCACTCAGCTTGTGTGTTTGCGGACAGGCTCACACACAGCTGTTCCCTTCCTCGCTGGGACAGGAGGTGGCTCAGGACAAGATTAAGCAAGTGTGTGTGTGTGTGTGTGTGTGTGTGTGTGTGTGTGTGTGTGTGTGTGTGTGTGTGTGTGTGTGTGTGTGTGTGTGTGTGTGTTCATCCCTGCAAACATCGTAGACACAGATGGGGCCCAAAGACAGACCATGCAGCACATAAGTCTGAGACTGACTGACTCTGAGCTGAAGGTTGAGATTGAGGTGTCACAAAGACTTATGGAAATACAGTAGTGGAGAAAAATGCAGTGATGTGACATTAAGAGAAGTTATGTCTGGATGTTGACAGCAAACCTCCCCTCTAAATCCACCTGGATAACTTTATAAAAGCACCACTCAGGTTTCCTGTTTAAACAGCAACTCAGCTTTAAGCTCTGCCAGCGAAGTATCTCAGATTGGTGGTGTGATCCAAATGAATGTTTCTCATTCACACTCTCACACCAAATTCCCATATATGTTGTAGGTTGCTCATACAATTGTCTCTGACACTCATGAAGTTTTGATAGTTATGCTGATTCTGATTTCTTATTGATATTTTCATCTATGTTGATGACAGAGTGACCATTAACTTAAAGTTTGTTCAGACAGTGTAGTTCAAGATGTTCAAGCCCAAGTTCAAGATGGGTGTGAGTCCCTTTATCCTTGTGTCACACATAACAATCAATGATAAAAACAATGTGTCCTCCGCAGTGCTGTTGAGCGGCACACACACACACACACACACACACACACACACACACACACACACACACTGTCAGCAGCTCCTAACAACCCAAGTCGACAAGTGTCAAGTGTGCTCTTTTTCAGAGGCTCGCTGGTGGTCACCCTTGGTGGTGGTTGAGTCACACAGAGCTGTGAGAAACATTTTGTGACAGCAGTTCACTGAAAAGAAAAGTGCAAGTTCAAAGAGGACAGGATCATAGTCATTTATTATTCCTCCCATTTCTAAAGAAATATAATTTCCAAGTTCTTATCTCTCGAAGAGCGGATAATAAACAATAGGTCAGCACTGGGAATACAAAGCGCAAACTTCCTTCATTGGGCAAACATTTCATTAGACAAATTCTTCTCTTGGCTAATGAAAGAGAAATATTTAAAAACCCTGTGAATGGAACTGCCATTATTTTAACTGCCTGTCAAGCAGCCGAAAATGCATTTTAAATTGGGAATAAGCCAGAACAATATGAAGCACCCGGTAATGAATCCGCTAAAATTCTGACAACTATCACAGCACAACCATCCTCCGCCACAGACGAGTGGAGGAATATTAGGCACTGTTCTGAGATATATTCATTTCATTAGACACATCCAATTTCACTCTAAAAAGGCTATAATAAAATATGATTGTCTTTGTGACTACTTTGTGTGTTATGTAGCCCCAGTGAAATTTTGAAGATGTATTGGAGGGGTTTGAGCGTTGTTGGGTGCATTAATGTTGCACTTGTAGACCTTGGAGACTTGTGCCTAATGTGTTGTGGTACAACACATTGGGTAAAATAAAGGGCTAAAATTAAGATGTATGTTGTGCTATCTATACCAACAGCTACATATAATGGCCTGAAAGTTGTCAAAGTATGAAAACCCATAATGTTTTAGTTTCTAATATTTTGTACTCAATTGTTTTTGCTTTTGAGAATGTGTCCTTCAGAACATCATTCTATGATACATTATGACAATCACACATTTTGAGAGTTCAGTGAAGACCAATAATCTTGAAATAGGGTTCATAATAAAGGGACGTTTCTTCTCAACTCTCCGGGATTGCATATTTGTTTAGGTATATTAGTATGTGATATTCAACATTGGTCCCTACTGGCCTGCCTTCTGTACTGCAAATACTGCTCTAATCACGCTATCCTCAGACATTATTAGCCTTTACTGAGCCTAACTTGGAGCTAGTTCATGCTGAGTCATAGGGCTAAATTGGAGAAAAAGTTTCTTTCCCTCTTTCTAAGGCCTGGGTCCTTTAGGGTGTAATACTGCACTAGTCTGAAATGAGAGGCCTTTGATTGAGTTTTTTCATCATGCCAGCTTGAGAGCCAAGAGAACGCTCTAGTAATGCTGCACACACACACACACACACACACACACACACACACACACACACACACACACAGAGTACCCTCCAAATCCCCCAGAAGCCCCATGAAAAGAGGGATGTGGTGGCAAATGAAAATGAATGAAAAGCCCCACTCGCCTCAATTGATCTATGGCTTTTCATCAATAGCTCCCATATAAGAGGCAGACCTAAAGGAAGGTCTTCATTAGGTTGGAGTGGCTTTATTGCCCGGCAGAGCCCAAAGTATCCAAGTCAATTTCACATCTCCACTCATAAAAAAGCCATATGGTTAAGTGCAAAGCCTTTCAACCACAGTGGCTTCAACCTGCATATTTGCCAAAGACACACAAATGAAACTGGCAAGGTTCATTCCACTCAACACTTGGGCACTTACTAGAATGACCTGGAGATTTCAACCACTTCCGTCCACCGTGACTCTGACAGACTTGTTTCTAGAAGCTCTGTTGCCTTAAATTGCTAACGGCTTTAAATCAAGTTTGCCTGTTGAATTTAATAGTTTTAACTTTAAAATGCTCCAAGAATGCGTCAGGGTATAACTTCCTTATCCCTGCACTATATTTTATGATTCCCTGCTCTTTTCCAGCAGAAAACACGTTCCTACATCTAGAGGGTATTGACATCTAAATGTTGCCAAAACATTCTCATTAGTTGTCATCTCAGTGCTGTCCACAGGCACTCACCATCTCTTTGTCCAAAATTAATTACCCACAGAGTAATCAGTGTTTTTACCACACACTTACTGACCGATTAGTACCCTGCACTTAGGGAACAACAGAACAATTGATTAGCAAACAGTGTGCTGTTTCAGATGTTTTCAGTCCTAGGTGAAAAGAACTCATTAGCAATAGAGAATCAATTCTGTCCGTCTAATGTGACTATTCAGCTCATAATATGACTTGCAAATGTCCTCTTAATGGAACTAAATAAGCCCCTAGAGTTCTTGGAACTTCTAAGTTGGCACTTTGTTTTCAAGCCAGATCTGAAAGTGCTGAGTGATGTGCCAGCTGCTTCCCTTCGTCCCTGTCCATGGTCCTGAAATGGCCAAAACACTCCTTTATAACTTCACTGATACTCAAATGCTTATTTAAAACCAAAACAATGACACAAACTAGAATGTCAGTGTTTCTTGACAGACCAAAATGTCAAGTGCATGTCATGTAATCCAATAGGCAATCCTTTGCATAAACAAAAAAACTATCGACAGTAAATGTCTTTCACTGCACCATAGGACATAGAATTGTTAAGAACAATCTTATGATTCATTCTACGCTTGGAAGTATATTGAAGAAAAGAAATGATAGGCCTCAAGGGGCATGCAGTTGTGTACTATAGGTGAAGAAACACAAATGAAGGTAGCTTCCATGACTTCTGGGTGTCAAGATTTATGCGTGGAGCTGCAAACCCCTCAGCAGGAGGACCTAAAGTGAAATTAAGACAGAACTAAGACACAGTGATTTCCTCAGGGACACATGGCACAACTGCAGCACTTACAAGAAGTATGAGGAAAACTTTACACCTTTCTTAATCAATCAGGGCCAACATTTGGAGAGCAAGTTTCCCACTGATACTTTCAGTGGCATCACATCTGAGTCTACCATCTGGAAACATGTAACAGAATATCAAATCATGCAGTAGTACAACAGTACAACAGCAGTACACATGAAACAGTGAGTGATGCAACAAATGGTACAATGAACAACAGTACAGTCTAAATAAATCATTGAAAATACAAGAAGCCCAATGCCAATTCACCCAGGTACTCTCCCAGGTGTTTACTGGAAGTGCTTTGTGC
>JAODXP020000017.1:27390739-27560739 GCA_027497455.2 Sardinella longiceps | reverse complement strand
GGGAATGCTAATTTGTATTTCCAATGAGAGTAGTCGATTTGGTCAACATGGCCCACATTAGTTCGCTTGATTGAAGACCTTCTTGGGTGCTCTCTTCAACAAACTCCCACTAGGAGTAATTAGATCAGGTTAAAATGCGGAATTCAATTATTTACATGTTGATCCAGCTACCAGTCTGAAGAAAGTACTGACACGGTTTGAGCTGTTCTATAATTCAACTTTACATTGAGTTTGTTTTTACTGTTCAATAAACATTGTGTCTGTACAAAACTTATAAAAGCAAGCAATTCCAAACAATTGCAATGTGACACAGTGACTCCACAAACAAGCTGAGAACAAGTCACTGTTGTTTGTTCCAATGGTTGTTCTCTTCTTCTGAACAAATTGCTGCGTATTGTGAGATATTTGCAGCTAGAATTCCTTGGGGCAAGCAACAGTGGGCAGACAAAGAAATGGAGAAGGTTTAATCAATGGTGTGTGAGTGGGATTTGTTTACACAGCACTTTGCAATTAATTGGTCTCCAGTTCTGAGACCATGCATGCGCTAGTAAATATTTCACAAGTCCCAACTTTATTGTGATCATTAAAAAGATGTATTTGGAGGAACATGGATCATTAAGAGACATTTGCATGTCCAATTAAACTCAAATCATTGCACCAGTAAACAAAATAACCGCCATCAGTGCCCCATTGCCACAGTGTAATGGCAAGTTCGAGGCGCATTTAGATTAAAAGAATATCTTGTGAACCTGGAGTGACATAAAATTATTCATCGACATTATGTGCTTTCAGACTAATGAGTAAAATGATTACTTCATTTTAGACTGTGTATATGATCTGCTGCCATCATATGGCAATCAGTATGTCTCTGTTTTCTTTCCTCTCCACAGGCCCCAAATACAGTTTAAGTTAGTTAGTTCACCTGATTCCAGATAATCTATCTTGAGTAGCTAAAACATACAGTAGCTGGAAGCAGAAAAGCATGATGGCGTGAGCTTGATGTAAGTTTTGTTTGTTTGTTTGTTTTAGTGAACATAGTGAGTCATATCCATAAACAATTTACGTGTTCATAGCTCCTTGTGAAATCATGCATTTACAATAAGAACATTCTGAAGAAATTCTAGCAATTTGTTACACATATTTATAAACAACACAGCAATGTTCATAGTACATTATGAGCTGTTGGTTTAAGGTGTCATAACTTCATATAGTACCCTTGTTACTATAACAGTCTATAACAGATGATATAATTATCAACATGTAGATATTAGATGGAGTCCATTTTCATTTGATGCTTTTTCTGCATTTGTGTAAACTCATGGTTACCTAAATATAAATCACATTTCATCATCAAGAGACATGACTTTCTATGCACTCTGAGCCAAGAAAAATAAATACACTTTGGTCAGACAACCAGAACTTGATGAGGAGATAATCTTGGCCCTCAGGACCACGGACAGCAACATTTACATCGCGATGAAGCTGACTAAAGCTTCACAATCCCCAATGTCAGTTAGCCTAAAAATAACAAGGATATGAGACTGTGTCTGCATCTGTGGGTGTTGGTGAAACATTCATAGACTGATGGAGATAGAGAAAAAGAGAGATTGCTAAGAAGAGACAGGTATAACATTAGGAACCTGTTACTTCAGCTGATGTATTTTGTACATTATGATTATTTCTAACAGAAATCATTCTCACAATAAAAAAAAATTCAGAGGAAATATCTTCACAATGATGTCAACCTTGTGACTCTTGTGGAGAGCTGCAAGGCATAATCCATGTATTATCATGGCAAACATGCCCAGGCCAGAACACTCGTGCCAAAATCATCCGCCATTAGGTCTGTAAGGATGATGCCCTTGTTCTGAACTTCAGTTTTGGACCAACTGCTGCATTTTCAATCAAGGTCAAACAGACAGCTTCTGAAGTCTGAGAAAGAGAAACAGCAGGTCATTGGAGGAGCCCTTCAACAGATATTAGACAAGAAGTCGGGAGAAGGAAATATTTCTCTCTAAAGAACCCAACGTTTGTCATGGAAGGAAACATTAAGGCATTATTTTAACGTGTTGCCATTAAGAGGGCTGTAACTTTTTTCTTTGTTTGTCAGACAACACAATTTGCCAGCCAAATGAAAATTTGACTTTTTTTTTTTTTTTACTGTAATTACACTTAGTTTACACAAAATAAAAAGTGTCCCTGGAGTGACTGGAGTTCTTGGTGACACTAAACAGTCCTCCACTCAAACACTCCCTGGCGGCTTGTACACAGAAGCTGTTCGCACAAATCCACCGACCTCGCCGGTCCCTGGTGGAGCTCTCAGCCCAAAACGGCAGAACAAGGAGCACGATCGCTTTGTCACGCTCGGCTGTAATGTTGGGAGGAAGAGAGAGAGAGAGAGAGAGAGAGAGAGAGAGAGAGAGAGAGAGAGAGAGGAGAAGGAGAGAGAAGAAGAGGAGAAAAAAGGAAGGAATGTGAACCTGTGAAAGAATACTTGAGAGATTTCTCCTGGGGAAGGCAACGATTGGAAAAGACAAGGAGCAGTCGCTCGCTCCAGTTGCGACAGAGTGAGCGGAACACAAGCTAATATCATGGCGCCGCAGCACTAGTGCAGATTCCTTATTTCGATAAATATAATGAAATGTCACAAAGGGAAAAAAGCCATATGTGTACACTGTAATGAAGAGAAACAAGCAATGATTTCTCATGAGGAATAGCCAGAAGGGAAGAGAGAAAAAGGAGAGAGAAGTAAAGAGAGAGAAAGGAAAGGCGGAGAGAGAGAGAGAGAGAGAGAGAGAGAGAGAGAGAGGGGGGGGGGGGGGGGGGCTTACAGAATTACAGTCAATAGTTACTTTAGATGTTTTCAGAGGGGCCAGAGATAAGGTGATGTGGGGAGACGATTGTGTCTTTAAGGCACTTTCACACAGTTTGTGTAGCCTACTAGCCAGAGGGGAGACAAAGCCAGCTGCAATCCTATCTCCAGAGGATGCACATAGATTAACACTGTAAACAGGATGGTGGATGACTTCAATTCCAACTGTTTTTTTTTCCCCTTTAGAGATATTGGATTGTCCATGTTCAAATTGTCAGAAGGAAGAGAGTCTTGTTTAATAGTTTGTGTCCTCTCTGATAACCCCTCACGAACTCTGATGCATTTTCCAAGCAACATTCAGGAAATGTGAAGCCAAAAGCAGGAATGTAGAATCCATGTTCCAAATTATTGTGTGCACTGGGGGTGGAGGGAAATCTATTTGTGCATGAATCTCTCTCTCTCTCTCTCTCTCTCTCTCTCTCTCTCTCTCTCTCTCTCTCTCTCTCTCTCTCTCTGCCTCTATTAGGAGATCCCAGCCTCAGGGTAGATGACTCACTCTCTCTCTTGGACAGTGCCACTGGCAAATGTTTTGAATTTCTGACGTAACAAAAGCAAAAACAAATCATAACGAATTCCAGCTTCATTTTTAAGCTGTGTACACATATTGAACTTTAGCTCACAGAAACACTATTATCATCTATTTTCGACATTTCCAGAGAGTAAATATAATTCAACATTTATCAAACAGCAATAACAGTTTGCATACAAAGCTGTTTTATAATGAGGTGACTAGAGAATAGAAGCCACTGTATAATAAATTGATTTCATTCTTTGCCCTGGCAATAGTCCGTTTCTATGAAGATTTAAAAGCAGTTATAATGATTTCTTGTCACATGTCTGGAAAGAGGAGCATAGCTTTGCTCTCCATATAGCCAAGTCATTACAGCTTTAGTGTAAGAAAAGACAGTGAATCTGACAAAAGAAATGAAAGCACGCTGTACCGGGAGATAATGTGTATATATCACAGGCTCTGCTGAAGGACAGCCATGTCCGCGACATGCAAGTCTCATTTGTATTCATGAAGACACACAGTGGTCTGATTCGGAAAAAGGGAATTAACTTTATGCTTTTGGTGTGGTGAAAGACGGGGTTTGATGTGCAGCACAACAGCTTGAGGGTAATTAATATTGCATGCTTCGTTTCAGTGGGTCATAGATATAGACCACAGGCTGGCTGGAAAAGGGAAAGTTGTCAAACTTTCTCTTCTGGCTTCACTTTCAAGGATGGTGAAGAAGAGAGGGCCTTAGCAAACGAGAACAAACATCCATTAAACATCAGCTATATGCACATATAATGAGGGAGCTCTTAATTTCCCACAGACAGGTGTGATGCAACAGCTCTCCTCAGTGACTGAATTTGTCTTGAATAGCTGAAAACAAATGCCTCCTTTAATGAGCTCATGCATACCAAATGAAGAGCTATCCGTCTCACTCTTACAGGTTTACCTGAGTAGCAGGCAAATTAAAGTCCCACAAAAACTTTTTGTTTTGTCTTTCAAGTGCATATCCATCAAGTATTTTCCAGCTGCTATAATCAGTAACCATCATTATGCGGATTTTGATTGGCAGATGCTGACCTCCAGCCCATGCCTGGATGAAGTGAACATTTCTAGAAAGACATATCCCTTGCTCCCAGCCCACAAGTCTCAGAGAGAGACATCATTGTGACTGAAAATGACACACCAAGAAAAAATTGTCACAAGGGGTATTCTCATTTGGCTTGTATAACTTTAATGAAAATGGCTAAGAAGCGCTCAAATGGGGAAAGAGGTTGAAACTACATGCAGTAAAGCTCCCTCTCTCTCTCTCGCCCATTACAGCTTTTCAGTTTTATTCACCCTCCTGACCTCGAAAATGAAATCTTTTCTCGGAGCTGAATGTTCCGTCTAAATCTGCCGTCTAAGTCTTTGGTCCGCCTGTGCAAACACTTCCACAGTCATTCACGGGTGATTAAGATGTCTACTGAACTTTCCAACCATCAGAGCACCATAAATACCTTGTGTGATATTTAGGAACGGAGACTGGCCGCCTCTCATACATGTTAATTAAATTAGTAATGGGAGTTAACTTGTGAAGAACAATTCCAGTATCTGAGAACAGCCTGGCGAATGAGCCTTGTGGAATGGCAAAGGGTGAAATCTAATTTAAAGTCCTAATTCCAATCTATTATCCAAATGCCACAGATAGGTTACTTCATGCCCTGCACATTTCATGAGTTTTATATGGCATTAATACTGTGAACACTGAATAGAGTATTTTTATGTGGCCCATAACTGTCTAATATATGTAGTCATAACAACCCCAACCGACCTCGCACTATTCTCCTGCTTCTCACTGGTGCATTGAGACATGGGTTGCATATTGATCATTCTAAATGCATTGTATGGTGTAAGGCTAAAAATCAGTTCTGTCAAATTCTAGCTTCACTTCTTTGTCAAAGAGATGACAGTTTGTCCCTAGCTTGACATTTCCCTTCAGCGACATCCTATCTTGGATCTTCACTTTCAAAACTTTATTGTACTGTAGGTGTGTGTTGGGGGGGGGGGGCGGGGGTGTGTGTGTGTGTGTGTGTGTGTAGAGCCTGTGACCATACCACATGGAGTGTCAAGATACATG
The DNA here is from genome assembly GCA_027497455.2 of Sardinella longiceps. Classification (NCBI taxonomy): domain Eukaryota; kingdom Metazoa; phylum Chordata; class Actinopteri; order Clupeiformes; family Clupeidae; genus Sardinella; species Sardinella longiceps. The sequence goes on along the minus strand of JAODXP020000017.1, from coordinate 27,555,252 downwards.
GTGATCTCTCTTGACAGATCAAAGATCTGCGTCGCTGAAGGGTGTTTCATCGCAGAGGCTGCGTTGCTCCTCTTACGCATGGCCACTTTAAAAGGCAAACGTTCACATCTGTACTTCTGCACCAATCATTTCAAAGTGTCGCACACCAACCACTTTATGCTCATCCAATTATTGATGAAAGGTTTCGTACGCTGGAGCCGACACAAACTGATACCCAGGATTACACAGCAGGTACCCATTCTGCTCCCGTTGCATTGATCTTACATCAGCTCGGGAGCTGCTTTAAATGCTGCCCATCACAATCGACCAGATTTCAATTAACTGAGGAGATCTTTATCACCATGGGAACAGCAAGTCAATGCTTTAATGCCCTGAGGGTCTAACTTGACTCCTCATTTGATTAAGTTTGCCTGGAATGCATGGATCTCCCTCTACCTGTCCCTTGCAGGCAGCTTTGTATTCCTCACACTCCATTCGCTACTCGCCACATACAAGTACACTCCAGGGGAAAAAAAAAGAAAGAAAAAAAATCGATGCGAGACTGTAAAGTGAGACTGAGATTAGACTGATACACCACTGGGCTTCCACCCAATAGATGTAATCCTTATATTTAATTCCTGTCAGTCCGGCATTTAGGTTGCCAAGGAGGGCAGCCAAGAAGGGGGAAAAAAGAGATCAATGCTTATTTGTATTAGTTAAAGCTAATCAGAAGTTGCTCCTGTTCGTTGATTTGTTGTGTGTGATCAAGAGTGGGAGAGGCTACTAATGAACTATGTGACCACCCTGTGTGGACTGAGTAGTAACCTACTTCTTGCAATACAAGATACTACTCAGCCCTGTTTGTCTATGATCAAGACTAGCTATTTTTATCCCAAAGAACTTCTAGAAATATTTCTTTTGCAATCTCATCAATTTACAATTCCAGTGGTATAGAAGAGTGAGAAGTGTTTCTATTCTGTAGAACATGGAAAAGGAATGGGATTGTTATCTCCTACCATTCCACACACTCATATCTGATATCTGACTTTTATGAGAGCTTCAAAAAGAGCTACTGGTCCCTTTCAGTAGAATATCACACAGAAAAAAAAATATTACACAAAAAGGATTTGGAATGGCTTGTGTTGTACTAACTGCAGCATTAATCCTTTTCCTCAAATGCTCAGCTGCAAGAAACACTATGGCATGTGATTTAAAAATACAATTTCATGTGGCCAAGGACTGCAATATAACACCAGGCTTGACACCAGAGATTAAGTAATGCCCATTCCATGAATAAGAAATGCCTGAAGGTCAAAAATGAGCCCATTTCTGACTGCCACTGCTAACAAAGGGAGATAATCCCCTGGCAGAAAGAATACCAGAGAGACAAAGGGAAACATCAGAGCAAACTTGAATTACCGGTAAGTTCTACCACATTGGAATACAGTATATTCAAGCGACTAGGCTAGATGAATCAATTAAGATTAGATTAATTTCACCATTAAGCTTAGAAATAAGATCAATCAAAAGTGAATGAATGAATCCATCAAAAAATAGATGAAACAAAGAATCCTTAAAATGAAACCAAGGGACAAAATGGTGTTAGCAAATATTTGAATTCATTTGTTGGGTGACTTGCCTAGATTGCAGACCAGATCATAAATTCAGATCAATAGACTGCAAGTATGAACTTTCAACTGTGATCTCTGACTGTCTAATCCCAAGCCATTTGTTTTAGCTAGACAGCAGAAGGAATTTTGTTTGATATACGTTTTATTTTATTCTGAACAGCAACATCAGTATTCACTGTTAAAGGGATACCCCCAAAGCCCCGCCTGCAGTATCACCAAACAATCATTCACCATTCATTCATTTTTAACAGGACGTTTTTTTCCTTATGATTTGTGTGACTTTAGGAGACTAACATTTTTTATTTTTGTTTTAAAACATTTAGTTAATTGGTTGCAATCCAGGTGTGATGGGAATTAAGCAATAAAGCAAAAAGTGCTCCTGGAAAACATCTCCTACCCTACTTTTAAACATGAACTGCAACTACTTCTAGCTTAACATACCTAAACGTAAAAGGATACGAGTCATTGTGATGCTTCTATAACACTTTATGGGTCGGTTGGTGTCAGTTTCAGCTCTGACTATAGTGCAGTGGTCCACAAATGGCGGCCCGTGGGCCAGATCAGGCCTGCAAGAACCAGCTGACTTCCCCACCACCCCATCTGACTAATGATGTGCAGAGAAGAATAAACATGTCCCTATCATCTTTGCATCAATGTTCCATTTGTGTGCATGTTGAACTCTGAGAGAGACAAATTCACCATCCGTATTTCGGGAGGTAGATGACAACTATAACTTCATAAAGTACAAAGTAGATTAAACAACTTCACAAATACCTTAATGCAAACGGCCCTTGAGGAAAAATAATTGGGGACCACTAGACTAATGCATCTGGAAGCTGTGGGTCGCGGCCAAGTGTCATGGAGCTTTTAGTGCAGTTCTGTAGAGAAAAACGTGAGCCCAAATGTGGCAGAAACCAAGAAAGCAGCAAAGAAAGGACCAATCCTGCATAGTGAGGCTTTTATGTTTTTTTATGTTTTTACATTTTGACATGGAAACCATGGAAAAGGACCACAATCACAGCAAGAACCAGAAGCTAAGAAAAACAGTATTGTTTTTCTTTTTGGACTTTGTCTTCTTCCCAGCGCCTGTTAAAAGTCTTAGATGTGCGTGCACTTATAGTCTAGACTTTTATGTGAAAGAGAAACACTCTCAGTCCTAAAGACACTGGCTAGACTGAAAAACAACTGACAGGAGCTGCTTAATAAGTGATGATAACACTCAAAACAATACTCCAAAAACAAAACTTTCCTCACAATAGCTGAGAGGATAAATAAACTGAAACTTGTCTGGAGAGTTGGTTGTATATTTGAGCAAATGGCTCTGTCAACCTGGCACGCCACGGGCAGGAAAATCCAGGCCTCGAGTCTCCACCTCATCACGGTGCCAGTCTGGCATTGCGTAGAGGGAGATTGGATGGTCCTCGCGACGAGTTGGCTGAGCTAGGTATTTATGTGTGTGTGTGTGTGTGTGTGTGTGTGTGTGTCTGTCTGTGTGTGTGTGTGTGTGTGTGTGTGTGTGTGTGTGTGTGTGTGTGTGTTTGATGAGTGCAGATTGTCTGTGTTGAGTCCATGCCGTCCCCTCCCCCCTCGGGGGACTATGTAGAGTGCCCGAGTTTGCCTGAATTTGGCTGAGCGCCTCAGATTACCCACTCGTATTTGCCCACCAGGAGAGAATGCCATCTTACTCACACACACACACACACACACACAGATTCTCCGTCAGGTACTTCTTGGTTCAGGAGGTCACTGACAGGACACTGAAAGAGTTCCCATGACACGAAAAGACCATTATGGCCTTCACTACTTCCATTTTTAAAAAGGACAGAAATAAAAAATAAAAAAAAAATTTTTTTTACGGGGAATGAACTCAAACCCATCAGACCAAAACTGGTCGGTGGCTCTCTCGGTTGCCTAGTAAACAATCCGCAATCACTGCCATCTAAAACGATGGCACCATACATGCTCTTCTCTCCCACTTTCATTACCCCTTACTGCTTCCAGCTAAATAAGGACGTCCTCACTCCTTCAAGCATGCATAAATGATGACAGTGGCACCAGAAGACACGATTAAGGAGGATGTCGTGATGTGCTCTGCCATGAAATTAGGTGTGGGGTGCCCTTGAAATTAGAAGGACGATGGAAAATCTCCTCTTCACGCAATCCATGTTCTTTTGGCTAACAGGTAATTATGTTTTCCTGGGCCAAAAAATCCTCACTCAGAACATGTACACATTAACTTCTGAAATCCACTAAAATCCATCCATCATGTATTCATGACACATCCCTTCTAATAACTGTTTTTCTTTGTCTTTTATTTTCTTCAAATTTACATAAATATGGGATCTTTCAGTGAAATCATATACTATTACCTAACAATAATGAGCCTCTGGTACAATGGATATCTCCAAAAATTACGCTTTTGAGAATACTTTATTGCCAATCTCATCAAAAACCAACTCCTATTCATGCAGGCAGAAAGTTTTCAATTGGCCGTGACAACTTCTCAAGGTGTCATGTGGGCTGTCCTCTCTCTCTCTCCCTCTCTGCACAGGAGGAAATGCTCAAGTCAATCCATCATGAGGCAGACAGCTGTCAGAGCCAGTGGAGGACAATTAAAAAGTCTAACAGAGGCAATGGAGAAGCATTAGCATGGTGTCCTTTGAATGATTCATGGAATGGCACTCGGAAGAGAGAGGTGAGGGGCCCAGAACTAGGAATCCTATCTGGGAAGGTTTCAGGAAAGCAACATGACAGCAGACGTAGAAATGCAGGAATATCAAATCACATATTATGTCAGAACACCTTGCTCAAGATGTTTGAATTGGTTTATATAAGCTGTTTACTATATAGATTAAGGCGTGACAAAAAGAATACTGTACGTCTTATAACGTTTGGCTGTTTTGGTGGCCCTACTACCAACAAGGAATTTTGTGTACCCAATAAACTATTCATTCATAATCAAAAAGTGGTAGATTAAATATAATTCTGAATAATTGAATTAATTACATTGAAGAAAGAGTATAAGCAAACATTTAACATATAAGCAAAAACTAACACCAATTAACAGCCACATCATAGCATTCAGCAGTGCCAAAATGAATTTTTCAGTCATAATAATGTAACAATAACAATGTTTTTATATGTAAAACAAGAAAATCGGACACCGGTCGTGCTATCTCTTCCATTTACGCATAGCATGCAGATAAGCAAACTGTGGAAATCTCCAGCTAAAACCTAAGGTGATTGAGGTTTCAATTGATTGTGGCTAGATTTCAGTTGAGATAAGAGTGATTGACTATTTCTTTTCCTTTTGAATAATGCACAGCAGAGCTAACCTGACTTGTCAGCTTGCAAAAACGATTACCGCTCCTAACCACCCATGTGAAGAAAGCAATTTCATTTTGAGTTCCAAGTTCATCACATTGTTTTTCAAGCTGTGCTTGTGCCTTAAGGATAGCCATGTTTGTCATCAAGCAACAAGTAATTACACCCCCCACCAATTTTGCTTGGTACACAGGCCAAGCAAGCTCCAAAAAACCTCTCTGGAGTTTACAGAGGATATCACAGACCTGTTTGATGTGACGAGCCGGTGTATTATTTTGTTGTCGAAGTGCTGGCCTCCGAAAAATCTCACTGAAGTAAAAGCATTGCAAAGGAATCCACTAAGTAAACTGATTAAATATATTTAATTATATAAAGGTATTTATGGAGTACGGCAAAGAAAAGGTACATTATAATTCTTTTATGATGTACTGTGCAATCATTGTTCTATCAACAGTTGAATTTTCTGGGTGAATTACAGTTTGAGTTTAGCAGATATTTTGTGCAGTGTTTTGAAAGCAAATTCATAATAGCATCACTGGGAGCTTAGATTCAAAGATATTGGCAATATGAAGCCATGAGTAAATCTCTTTCTTTCAAACCCACACACACACACATACACACACACGCACACACACAAGTGCTGTTCAGCTCCCTTGCGTGCCAAGCCAGCCAGCTGTCCATCTTTGGCATAAAACCTCTAAACAGTCACCCAGGCCAAGACACAGCTTGGGGAACACATTAAGGAAGTCAATGGACAAGCTGAGAAAACCTATCGGGCACAAACACCAAGAAGGAGAGAGGTTCTGAGAAAACCCAGATAAGGCCAGTAAATATTTAAATAAATACATGCCGGCATGTACAAAGGCGATATACATGCTAGGACTTTCTTTTTTATGATGCAATGCCCGTTTGGTTAACTGCACCAACAGTATTTTCTCTGATAAAACAGTGCTGTTCTATAAGTCAAACCCAACTACAGCTACAAAGCCACAGAGGTTTTTTTTGTTTTATCATCAAGGCACTTTCATGAACCATAATTTCAAATTGAGGGCTCTGGTATGGGATTTTGGTTTATTTACAAGTTTGAGAGTTAATTTAATACGAAGCCAAATGGATCTGTTGAACCTATTGTTCTCTGGTAACACTAGAGCCCTGCATTGATTCAGGCCGGTGGCTGTTTGTGGTTGATTCCAGTAAATGGTTTTAATGCCTAGGGCATTATGGTGGTGCATTGAGCTGCTACCTCATAACTTAAGTGCAGTCAATTGAAATGATTGATTATCTCTTTTAAGTGGAGCTATATGCAAAACATTTATTGTGCGTTGCTACAGCGTTAGCCCAACGTTTGAGGTGAAGACTCAGCTTCATGCTCGCACATAACTGAGCCATGAGAGACTTCTTTCATGGTCCTTTGTTGTTGTGGAATTCATGCAGAGACTGAAATGCACTCAGCCAGTACTAGGCTACAAAGGAAAAAAAAATGTGGGGTTAAGGTCCAGCAGAGAAACACTTGCGAGTCTGAGCAGAGAGGCATGGGTTCTCCTGGGCGCATGAGTATGGACTATATGTCCTGACATTGATCAACACAGAAAGTCTGTGGACAATGTGTCATTAATTTACCCAACCTCAGCTCAATGAAGGGGTGCCCTTGCTCACTGATGGGAGGAACACTTTCAGTCCGAGCCACTGATTCAACTACCTGATTTAGTTTGGGTTGTGGATCACAAGAACATTTATGCAACGTGTGCTCAAATGGTTGCAATTCATCTACATATAGTGCTTTACAGCAGCGTGATTGGACATCTCAACTCTGAGGCTCAATCACTTTCAGTCTTAAAGAATTTTTTTGCAACGTGTGCATCCTTCCTGGAGACTTGAAAGTGAGTTCTGACAGCTGCCTTTGCGAGACTGACAAATTTGTCCCTGCTTCAGCGGAGTTGTAAACAACAAGTCAGTCAAATCTGACTCAGGCGTCTAAAAAATCACGTCAGTTCTCTCATATTCCTAAAGAAAACCAGAGACCAGACTCTGATCTCCTCGATTTTTTAATTTCATCTGCATGCCCGTTTCATTTCCCCAGCTGCTTACTATAGCAAATTCACGGCTACATAGAACGGGCGGAGCTGTGCATGGATAATGTGCAGATAAATTACATTAATTGTTTAAGTCCCGACATATCAGCACAATTACACCTGTCTCAGCAGCATGAGCAAATGTATTATTGATCAAACTCTTCTCGCTTCAAAGTCCTTCCTCCCCTGCAGTGAAAGTGGGGAAAAGATAGAATGTGTGTGTTTTGTACGTCTCTCTCTCTGTGTGTGTGTGTGTGTGTGTGTGTGTGTGTGTGTGTGTGTGTGTGTGTGAGAGAGAGAGAGAGAGAGAGAGAGAGAGAGAGAGAGAGAGAGAGAGAGAGAGAGAGAGCAAGAGAGAGAGAGAGAGAGAGAGAGAGAGAGAGAGAGAAATGAGGAGGGGGATAGCTAAAGATCCAGTGAAGACAAAGCAAATTTCTCGTTCGCCTCAGCTGACTTTTCACATTTCCTCCTCTGAAGAGTTTGTCACTTCCCTCCTTCAGCAGAGTGAAGGGTTGAATAGTGTGCCTTGAAGCGTGTCTGTCAATGTCAATGTCAGGCACTCCTGTTTGCAAAATTAACTGGAGTCTTCCTCCGGGAGTGAGGATTTAAAAGCAGCAAGTGCTAACCCTTTTGCCAGTGCATTTTGTCTGATGGCTGGCTGAGTTTATCTTCATGAAGCTCAAAGCTTCTATATGTCTCCACACAGTTATGTCTCAGGCCATCATCTTCCATTGGACACGGGGAAATGTTCCATCTGAAGCAGCAGATCCAAGACGAGTAAACACATGCAGGGAAGAGAGGATTTTCTCTCTCCATATATGTCAACAGAGCCGACTTTAACCGCTTAAAAGAAATGTTGTTTTTATTAAACATCTCTGTAAACAGTGAAGTGAAAAGAGGCGATGACCTGAAAAGCGATGTGAAGTTTGTAGCTCGCTGGCGGTCGTGCGCAGAAGCTGTCAAACTCTGAATGGATCACCTGTTTAGAAGCACACGGTGAAGCAAGGTGTGTGAACCGATCCATTCTGTAAAAAGCCCTGAAACCATTACCATTGCTGTGCAAATGAATAAAAGGAGGATTTTCTCGTTCGGCGGAGACGACACGTGGAGCATAACACCACATAAAACACATTCCAAAGCCTTTTTCGGGGCACTGCTTCGCCAAGGCGCACACCTATCCATTACTTACTCACCTCCCTCACTGTCGCTGGGTTGAGCCATTTACCACCCATTGACTTAATTTATGTCTTGGCTTTAAAGTACCATCAAGAGCAAGGCAGGAAATGAGGCTATAACATGAATAACCCATGTGCAGCGTGGCCAAATGAGCCTGAATGAGACCCCAGCATCAGTCGAGTCCACCCCCACCAATGGCTGGGCCTCAAAAGCAGAATATGTTTTGAGCACGAAGCGTGGAAAGCATTCATCGGGCTGAGTGCATCGCTCTGAGGCAGTTGCAGCCGACAGCAGTTTAACCCTCCTGCATATGCATAATCGCCTTGCAGAAAAAAAAGAGGAAGGAAAAAAAAAAAAAAAAGAGTTGACCTCTGGCATTTTTTTCTCACTCTTTTTTTTTATGAGATGCTGAGAAAGCTCTCGGCACCAAGGCGCTCATGATGCCCCACCCCCACCCCCTCACCTTTAGGAGACTATTGAATTAGCTACTTTGGGGATACTAAAAAACTGTAATTTTACCACAGCAACTTATTACTAGGATGGGAGCCTCACATGAATCACTAGGGTGAGTCAAATTGATATTCCTTCTGGCAAACAGGGACCACTTTTATTTTTCTCATCATCTCAGGATTTCATGCAACCCCCAATTTTTTATCAAATAATAATCTTGAAAAACATCAGACTAGTGAGATAAACAGCAAATTAATCTAAAATTTCATGGTTTTAATATCAGTGACTAGAAGCGGTACATGAGGATTTTAAGTAGGCTACTTGTGCAGAGTTATTAGCTCCTATGCTATCTTGTATTTGCTATGTTGGTAGGGTTAAGGTTAGAGAAAGAGTTAGGGTTAAAGAGGGATGTTTGATATTTGGTCTGTCTCTGGACACTAACTTGGTCCTGCACACACTATGAGCGTCTAGATTTCAACGGTATTTAAGTAAATAAAAGAAGAGAGAGAGGACTGCTGTATATAACCATCAATTAACTAATGTCTTTCAGGAAGACTGCTTTGACTGCATCATATGTATTTAGGTCCTTCATAACAGAAACTATTTATTTTGGTCTATCGTTAGAAGGCAACCCTTTACTGCACATAATAAAAGTCTTTGAAGTACCTGATGTGGATACCAGCCAGTTGGCAATTCACATATCCCTACTTCTGACTGGCAATTGGAGCATGCCATGCCAATCCTACTCTCTCAAATATGCCAGTCTTCCAAACCAAACAACAGGTAGGGAGTTTCAATTATTCATGACCTGGCTCTCCCCTAGCCAATAACCACCTGGTGGATCTATTCACTTAACACAGCCACTGCTTCCCAATTCTGTTTGATTATTCTCTGTTAATACGACACATAAACCACATTAGTGGCCATTTGCGTCTCATCAGGAAAACGATTCATCTCAATTTACCTCAAGCACATTGATCTTAGTCTAAATGCAAGATGGCCTCAAGGCACTGGACTTGCTCTGAAAGACAAGCCACATTTTCAATCAATTGAAAAAAATGTTAAGATTAATAAACATCCTATACTTTCATGGACACACACACACACACACACACACACACACACACACACACCATATAACTCAGACATAGACATGAAATAAGACTGAATCAAGACATTTATTATAAAAAATATATACTGCTTTTCCTGTATAACCATTCAAGGCAAGGATGCAGGAGACATGCTGTGAGGTACTCAGATAATGTAGACAGAAGTTTCATTTCAAGTTTCTAACTTGAAATACCTGTATGCTGTATCCTTGAACTGACTGCATTGACTGTTCTACCACTGGCTTTGTTAATGGGACATGAGGTTATCTCCCCTGATATTCACTTTATAGTGCAAAACCCCTCTTTTGGTATTAGCTAAGTACCAGACAAGAGATGAGAATCTGCAATAGCATGGACGGGTTCTTCATTAAGTAAACAATTCAAATTTAGGCGACAACTAAAATACTTTAAATTTAGAGGACAACAAAAACACAAGATTACTCTTTGATCACATTAAATTCATAGAGGAAGGAAAGCAATTTTCAGTACACCACAAAGCATACACTGCTGCAAATAAATCTTTTTGCGAAAGTGCTTCAACAAACAGTACCTTTACATAGACGTCCTTGATCAGCTCAGTACAAGGAGACTGCCATGCTATCTTTACTGTACAGACTGACAGAATCAGTCACTTGATTATTATTCTAAAAAAAAAAAAAAATTCCACAGGTTATTATAAGACTTGAGAATATAAGATCTCTGTTGATTACTGCATTTAAAAAATTAGACACCAACTTAGACACCCTCATAAGACGTGTCTGCTCAGCTTAGATTCTACAGACAAGAGAAAATTAAAACGATTCATACCAGCGAAGAACTGGTACTACTTAATACCAATACCAATTATTGACAAATACCACATAGTGCTTAAGGCTACATAAAAAATATAACCTGATAGATAATACTATCACTATTGCTCAAGATCTTGCAACAAATTCATGGAATAGCCTAGAATATCTAGACTACCACCCAGTTATCACTTATTTCACATATGTAGTAACTTACTGGCAAAATAGTAAAAAACAAAAAAACAAAACAAAAAAAACCACAAGAACACACAACCATAACACTGTTGTTGTTCAGAGACATCTCATAGGCTTCATGGCAGGAGACACCACAGTCGTTTACTGGCATTGTAAGCCAGTGTTAAATAGATATATTTATAAGGTCTTACAATCTTTTAAGTAGATGTTCGACATGAGATGATAGGCATCAACTGAAGATTCAAAGCTAACTATATTAATGACCCTTCCACATCATGGATAAACCTGAATGGGCTACTGCAACTCTCTACCTGAAGAGCATGGAAAGTGATTGTCACACCTTGATATGTTTGGCCTCTCTACAATTGGGGGTGACAAAACAGCAAAGTGATCTCAGTGCAAAAGAGTGTTCCCACAACCCCGCTACTGCTGCCTCTGAAAACGCTCACCACAAAGGCAGCTGTCCAAAGGACACAACCTCCCGAGGACAATGTCGCATGTCGACTTCAAAGGGGGGAGGGGGGACACTTGGACTGAATGCAGGTTATGCCTTCCTCAGAGACTGTGTGTGGAGGTCTTTGATGCTCTGTTGGAGTCGTTTGGTGAAGAGATGGCCGACTCGTCCACAGTAAGTGTGCGAAGCGTCCTGGAGCTTCTCCTCCAGGGGCTGCAGCAACGCACCGACTGGATCACCTCCAAAGGGATACTGAGGAGACAAGCACCATGGGAAAGGTCATTAAACTTGATTTGACACACAGAAGCGAGCAGGACGACAGGAAGCTCAAAGATCCTCTAAACGTCTTCAAGTGAGCTTCAGGTGAGCTGACTACTTGTATACCTACTCAGAAAATACATTCCTTCAGAAATGGACAGGTAAGGACCTCATATCAAGATTCAACAAGTTAGGAGACATTCTGAGAGAAAATGCATAGTATTGTAGTTAGGTATGGTATCAGGTATAGAACTAGCCGGCAGAAAAGCCCAGTAAGCAAAGCAAAAGGTTTTTTGCCCTGAACAAGCCTTCCAGGTAGCACTGTCTTTAAAGGTATAATCCGGTGTGAATCAACACCTAGCCCTGCTGTTTTATACTGCTAAGTGCTACTGAAAGCCACCTCATGATAAAATTTTGTGCATCGTAGACCAAGTTTGCGAAACGGCAGCTAACACTAACTGAATGAGGCAGGTCAAAAACGAAACCTAATTGATTTACTTTCGTTTTGAAATGCCCCATTCTGTAAACATTAGCTGCCGTTTTGCTATCTCAGTCAGCCTTGCATGAAATCCAGTGATTGAGGTGGCTAACAATAGCGCTTGGCACTACAAAACAGTAGGACTACGTGTTGATTCACGCCGGCTTTCTCCTTTAAGGCACTACTCCCCCAAATCTAGGGTTAGGATAAGAGTTAAAGGGGTTAGGGTTAGGATTAGGATAAGGTAGTGCCTTGCAGAAAGTACTGCCTGGAGGATGCCATTGAGGGCAAAAAACACCATAGAGAATGCAAAAGTGTCTCCTGATTTGGAGTGAGGCTGGGGTAGATGATCTCAGAAGATGATCTTTCCTAACAACACTTTGCCAAACTTTGAGATTGAAGTCGTTTGACAGCAACGGGAGGAAAGAAATACGGTCATGCATAAAGTAAAAAATGTTCCAAACCTTTGCTTAGTGGCAACATAATACATTTTACAACTTCCATCAGTTTCCTGAGGACAGTCGCAAAGAGGCAGCCCTGGCAAACGACTGGCATAAAGCAGTCAACAGCCCTAAATCACCCAGCACCGTCTAACTGCCAGCCATCATATCCCTGCTCCGTGAGCCGGAACTTCTTTGCATTCCGGCGGAATGCATCTGCCTTTACAGTCCGCACTGTAAATAAGAAGAAATTACTTTTTTATGGAGCCTCGTTTGACTTCTTGTTTGGGACGAACATTAGGTCACTCCGTGCCCGCGCTTTACGGCCTGTGCATGTGATACACATACACATCAGGGCCGCCCAGCGATAAAGAACCATTTACTGTCTCCTATTGATTTTAATGTGGAGGACGGCGCGTCAGGCCTGCAGCTTCCTGGAGCCTTCACGTGGCCTCAGCACTAAAGATTTTACTGCTCTTCTGTGGGCCGAGGAGGGGGGAGTGTGGGGAACTCTGTAATGGCTGGGCATTTTATGAGCGCAGGGCCGAAAAACGGCAGAGCCCTGCTGCTAGTGCATCTCTGGGGAGCGGGTCGGCGCTGTGGGATGGCAGCAAACCGCCGCAAATGGAGGGGGCTCCTTGGCTGGACTGGAATGGCACGGGATAGGACAGGATGGGGCGACCGCCGCCTGCCACAGACACTGAGCCAGGGCTGCATGACGGGGATAACGGGGGAGACGAACACAGGCGCCAACCGAACACTCCCCACTACCCTCCGTAGCCCCCCCATCCCCCTACCCCCGAAAGTGGAGCCTGGCACGCTGACAGTGAGACCAAGAGGTGGGAGAAGAAAACACTCATTTGTGTCCAACAACAAGCTCCACATTTATTCCTTCATTAAGAAGGGCTGGAGACATAGTTCCTCCCACCTGTCTGTCTGCCTGCCTGGCGTCTTGCCTGTGAGAGGAGTGCTGGTCTGCTCTCACAGGGGTCAAAAAACCCAAACGGGTCTCCCATAATGATGCTACTCATTTAGCTAATGGCCAGACTCACCACCTACACTGATGGACCAGCCATAATGGTCAGGCAAATAACCTCCTCCTATCTCCCTTCTTTTCCTCTCTCTCTCTCTCTCTCTCTCTCTCTCTCTCTCTCTCTCTCTCTCTCTCTCTCAGGATGGTGAAACAATGACAGAGGAGGCCAAAACGGGAGCGTGAAGATTTCCGCCGGAAGGGCAATCAGCGCGGCTGGGATTACCGGCAGATACATGATAAGCGATAGCACACTGACGGCAGAGCAAACAGGGCTATCGATTCAGCCATTCTGAGCAGACAGACGCAAACTTTCAGTCTGATAGAAAAAGCAATGGCCCGCAGCACACTGATGATGTCATTCAGCAAATGTTAGCCAGGCGAGCAATTTCATTAAGGCACCAGGAATGGGAAAGCCGTATTGGAAGGTGCAAACGTTTACGGATAGACAGATAAACCTGGGCTCTAGGCTGCAGCACTGAAGGCTTTAAGACCACCAAATGAACTGATGGGCAGATATACCTATGCCATATGTCACAGCACCCATCAGTCAAAGAGGAAACGCTCCACTAAATCAGAGGAAATTATAGAATATGTATTGCTGTATGGAATAATACTTTTGCCATCATTTCAGTGTTACAGTTTATTTGTCATTATATTTAGCTGTACATTCCATCAATATTTTTCTGAAATGGAATTAAGGCTATGCTTTTCTTAAAAGCTACAGTACATGACTGAATATGGGTCAATAAAATGAACTTTTCATTTTCAAGAGGCCTTGAGCTGATCAATTTTTCTAATGACTTGAGTGTAAAGTAAGACTGCAGCTGGCTTACTGCCAGAGCACTCAACTTTCCCCATTTTCAAAGGACCAAATAGAACATATTAATAGGATATTTGAAAAGGCGTTCTTCTCTCTCTAAAATGGCAGGCAGATGGTAAGGCGTTCTTACCTGCTGAATGGCTTCATATATGGCTCGGAAAGCAGGCTGCTTGTCGTTGTGGTAGACACCGCGGTTGCCGTGGAGGACGAAGACGCCATGCTGCTCGGCGGTGGCACAGTTGCTGCCGTAGATGCAGTGGTCGGGACGGTAATTCCACTGGCACGGGAACACAAACAGCCCTTCTGCAGAGAGAGAGAGGAAGAGAAGAGAGATGAAACAGATGAACCCTCAATCACAGGATTATCAACCAAGAGCCAATTTCCCACTAATACCATGTGTGATGCCAGAGAAATAGGACAGAGAGACTTTCTGGGTGTGTTTACATGGTACTAAAATGGTTGCTGCCCTGCACTACCCTAATACCCAATTAACAAGTAAATTATGTTTTTGTAGCACCAATATTATGAATTTTACAACAGGAAAGGAAAATGACATGTCATTATCCACGGTCAGAGGGGAAGTCTCACTAGCAAAGCAGAAGTGACTTGTACCTGGATTGTCATGGAATATGATGTTTAGAAGGTCCTGGTCGCCCCAGGTGATATTCAGTTTGTACTTCTGCAAGAGTGGCATGAGAAGTTCTCCCCACAGAAGTGGAACTGAGGTCATATCATTCTGATGAGAGGGGAAAAGACATTGAATTATGCATTGCTATTGCTGTTTCCTGATTTCACTGCTTGATCTAAGCTGGAGGGGATCACAGTTAAATAGATTTGCCATACATTCATTTGTATTCAAGTCGAGCCTCATTTGACGTCAATGTGCAAGCAGGTATAAAATAAACACAGTCTCTGCCACCCTCATAGAGATGAATACATGATGAAACATTTCCAACTACTGCAGAAATCTAGTCAGGTTAAATATCAGTTGAGCAACACTGAACCCTCCTGGTAAGAGCTGGTATTGCAAACAGGGTGCATTGTGTCTTGTATAGTATAAGCCTGATATCTTTTTCCCAAGCAAATGTTTTGCCCTATGCCATAATTCATATTAAACACACATACATGGCAATCTAATCTATGTGGCAATCTAATCTTTTTTAAGATTAGTGGAGAAAAAGGTTAATCATAACCTCACCTAAAGCATCTCAGCTTCCATGACAAAAGTAAATCAAGTACATTTAATGAGGTGACATTTACAGACACATTTGGTGAGGTGACACAGATCATACCTTGAAGTGTTTGGCTCGGATACGGGTCATGTTCATGAGCATAACCCCTGAGTTAACGCCAGTTTTGCCATAGTATGGGTGGCGGGCAAAACGATTATACCAGCCAATGCGTGGCTCCTCGTGTTCAGGTGCCATGCCTGCCATCTGGCTGGAGTTAAACTCTGAGAGAAAGTTCCAGATCTCTTCCACTGGCTGCAGGAACAGGATGTCAGTGTCCACATATAGCAGCGAGTCCACATCTTGGAGCAGGAGCTGAGAAGCAGTACAGGTCGCCGGTTAAAGTGAAGGATCGGTGTAATTCAAGCTTAGCTCGGTTTTGCACGAGCCTGCTGACTGCTCTTCTCAATTATTGAGAAGAATTGAGAAGACTTCCAGTCTCAGAAATAGATTCATTTCATGTGGTAGACAACTAACTCAATTGACCTGAACAGAAACATGCTCTCAACAACATGAAATGTCTACAGCCTAAGGTGTTTGTGTCAATGT
The DNA here is from genome assembly GCA_027497455.2 of Sardinella longiceps. NCBI lineage: Eukaryota > Metazoa > Chordata > Actinopteri > Clupeiformes > Clupeidae > Sardinella > Sardinella longiceps. Next base: position 27,539,267 of record JAODXP020000017.1, on the reverse strand, counting down.
TATCTTTTTCCAATTACAATTTTATTCTACAATCCTACTTTGACAGTCAACTGTTAAACTGTCATATACTAGAACTCAGACAAAACGAGTAAAAGCTCATGTCTCACTTGGTCCTCCTGCAGGTATAGATGAGAAAACTGAAGACTTACAGGCAAGAAGAGTCTCTGAGATGCACAAGGTTTGAACAGCTTCTTCCACTCTCTTGCATTCTCACTTGGAAAGGTGATGGGATACATTGAGTAGTTGAACTTGGCCTTGAAGCTTGCGGGCCAGGTGTTCAGCTATACAGAAAGAACAAAAAAGAACAAAAAAGTGAATTTTAAAAGTGAAAAGTGAAAAGTGAATTTTAAAACCTTCAAGTATTTTTTAAAGACTGTTTTGTTCCATCAAGTCGAAAGAAAAAAAAAGATTTCTCCTCAAACTCAATAAATAAATAAACAAATAAATAAATAAAAAATGATTGGAAGACTGTCAGAACATACCAGGGGTTACATCTTGACAATAAACTGGACTGGTCTGCTTGTACCAGGGGTGGCCAAATTAAGGTCCAGGGGCCAATTGTGGCTCTCTATTCTCTTTCATGTGGCCCACCATGAAGTCCAGAAGTTGAATTTAATATGGCCTGTTGTTTCATTAATCTAACATTGTATTATCCACCGCATATATTAGTTTTCGGTAACGGAGTAACATGTTTGTCAATAGCATTATTAGACAGTGTAGCATTCCATAGCCTGTGTGTTATCTGATCTACAACGCTAGGGTTGTGTATCGAGAACCAATTCCAATTCAGAACTGGTTCAAAATTATCAATTCCATCGATACTGTACGTCTCCAAACGTTATCAATTCTCTTATCATTTCTTTAGTTTCTCTGCCCGTACGTCGTGGTGCATTAGCACCACATGCTAACTGCAATTTTCATTGCAAGCCATCACATTAACTCCAGTGATTCACATAGCCTACCATATTGAGGAGACAGACACGTAGCTGTTCTCAAGCCTATAAAGACTGCCTATAAAGACTTTTTTGGCATGAACTGGGCTACTCAGGAATCGATAAGAGTATTGATAAGGAATTGGATTGATAGGCAGAATTGGTAATGGCATTGATATTGATAAAATCTTATCAATACCCATGCCTATACAACGCTGTCATTTCTTCACTTCAAATTGGTTGGGGATGAATGGGAGAGATGCATGATGACTAGACAGGCTGGTAAGAAAAGCTGCCTCTGTGGTGGGTTCTGGGATCACCGTCATCAGTACCGACTTGAATAAAGCAAGCACTCAACAGTTGTGTTTGACTTCTTTAAATGATTTGGAAATCGCCATAGCTCACACTGAGGAAGGGTGCTAGCCCAAAACGTCTGTGAGGCGATTAAAGAAGTCAAACAACTGTTGAGCGCTTGCTTTATTCAAGTCGGTATTAGTATTGGATTGTATCCATTAAGTTTAAGCACCCAGTGTATATAACGCGGAGTGTTGAGCACCCAGTGTATATAACGCGGAGTGTTGAGCGCGCTTCCTTGACTCAAAATCACTGTCATCAGTTGCAGATTAGAGGAGCCTGGGCTACATGACGCCTTCATTTTCTTCCAGATGCAGTATCTTGGGCTATCTGAAAAAGTATGTTATACAAATATCCATCTAGCCAATCTAGCCAAAACAAAACCTTGTGAAAGACATGGTTGAGCGGCACTGCATATTTACACTGGGAAAAGAGTGTTGGTAACCGGTGCTATGTTTAACTAAAGTTAGGTTTATAAGAAGGAATCAAGCCTCTCTCCTATCAAAAGACAAGGTCAAATGTCACAGTATTGCAACTACAGTAGGCGCATGATAGGATATGGTGCTCACTGCTTCTTTGAAGTCACTGTGTAGCTCATCTTCCGCGAAGATGTGGAACTGCAGTGGTTTTCTGCTGAAGAGGACAGCAGACTTGAGCATGGTCACAGTCTCCTCCAGACGAGGGCCGCAGGCCACCACAGCGAGGTGCATGGGCTCAACTCGAGTGACCTCTTGGGCCAGAGAAACTGGCTTGTCCACTGTGTCCCTGCAGAGTGAGTGACAAACAAAGAAACACTACTACATAGATCAAAAAACTTAAATGTTAGAGTAAGAGCACCAAGTACAGATTTTTTTTCTTGCCAAAGCAGCCTACCCCAAGAGTAGGCTACGTATGTTATTGTCAATAAAATGAGCTGAAACAACCCATAAATCCCTGACACCAACAACTGGTAATACTCAGTTTGATCTGGGTTGTTACACAGTGCTTAATGGAATTCGAATAACAAACAGGAACATATTTGCTCTACATATTTGCTCTACAACTCGCTGTAAAGCCTAAGGATGATAGTAGACATAACTTGAAACAAATCCAATTAGTCAAATGGATGGTAGGGTTTATGAATGGTTAGGAGAGGTTCTCAACACTGCTCCTGACCCCTGCAATCTGGCCCCCAAACCTCTTTAGATCCCTTCAATCCCCATCCCAAGAACATTAGCCTAAACCTGATTGTCCTAAAGCAGGCACATTCAAGGCTAAGCTGGCCAAGACGGTCTTGGTCAGCTTGGCAAGACCTTCACTGAAAGGTTTAGTAAGGCAGAACATGGAAAGACAAGAATCATGCAGAAGAGCAGTGGGGGCCCAGGAGCCGTGTTGATACCCCATGCGTTGGGGGTGTAAGACTGTCCACTGTGGTATGGATTCTTTCAAACCACTGGACCTTTGGGTCAGCTCATCCTACCTACTACACGCCGATTCCATTAAGCAGTTCATTCCACAAACCCCAGGGGTGTCTCGCCAATTGGGATTCCAGTATGATACAGACTCTGTACTCTTATACCTGACAGGACAAGAAAAACATGCTCCACATGAACACACCTTCTGATAAAATAAATGTGACACAAGACCTGAGACACAAGAAAGCTATAAATGACTCAATGACAAACTTCGACCTCACGTTTCTAGGCTAAAGTTAAGTTAAGTTAAAGGCCAGCAGCACCGATGCCACTGGTTCCCTTGCTGTTACGTGAACTGGCTAAGTTAGTCAGTACAAATTTGAAATATTTGGAAACTTGGAGAAGCCGTCGTCGAACATATCGATATAACATTCCGCAAAATGTTTACTTTTGTTTTACCATTAGTGTGTCAAAACAACTTATAACCAAGGTGGTTGTGGTTGTTATATCAGTAAAACGTGTGACTCATTTTATTTAAAAAATCCGCGACGGTCATAGACAGCTGCCAACTACAAGAGACACGAGTTATTGTTTTGATCGAAGATCCCTACCGTCGACAATTTGCATCGAATGTGTGTTTACAAAGCGTCTAGATTGTGGAGGGCTAGTAGCAATTTCAAATAGTCCAGGCATTGAACCTTCTGGCTAATTACCTTCCATCCCAGCTCTGATCAACCGGGCCTTCATTCCCAGGCACTTTCTTGACTTTGTTGCCCCTGTAATCACTTCGAGAAGTGGATCGCTGAGCGCGCCTCTCGGAGAATTCACCTTCTGTCTCGAGGGAGGAAGCAAGTTGGCTAAACACGTACAATACAGAGAAAAATGCCAATATCGTGCAAAATAAAAGTATACGAAAATAGCGTCGCATTGTACTAACTAAATTAATCTCAGCTAGCTAGGTAGAGAGCTAATTAAGCAACAGTGGTTTAACGTCATGATGCATTCGTGTCAATTACTGTTGACAGGTAACTTTGCTCTAGCTCTACCAGAGTCACATTTGACATTATCAGTTACCCCGCCCCCGAAAGAGCAGCCTGTTCAAAGTAAAAGTTTTTAATATAGGACGAAATTGACTTTAACCTGCTTTAACCCACATGGTTTCGTTAAGAACCCAAATCATTGTACTTAATATAATATGTGGAAGAATAGTTATTTATCTGACTGTTTTGACTACTGCCCCTTAACCAAAAGACATAAGTAATAAAACAAATACATAGGAACCTTTATTATGGGTTCAGTGTTGACCCGGAAGCAAAATGTTTAGTTACCATCATGCTTCACACTTGGAGAGGGTAGCCTCACATGTTTCTGTTCAGTCGTGTGCTGCATCTTCTGATAAGATATCAAGAAATTAGGTAAGGATGATTTACTGCAGCTGTTAAAATATTGTACATGAATGGTGGATGCAGCACGTTAGTTACGTAATCTTGAAATGATAGTATGTTGTATGTTAGGTATGGGAAATATACTGTTATTTAGTTAGCCATAGTGTATGTTTGTTTTGCTTTACAGTTTGTTGCCAATGATAGCTGCAAGTGAAAATTAACGGTATGGTCCCGGTAAGTGTGGGATTGCTAGTTAAAGGTTAGGTTTAATTTGATGGTGTGGCGTAGATATTCGTTTAACTACCGACTTTCTAAATTGCATGTAACGTTAACGTATTGACCTAACAGATGATGCAAGTTTTCATGAAACATCTCTCTTCTGTCATAACGTTATCCCAGGACAGTTAAGCTCATCTGTGTTGCATCGAAGTCGCGTTGTTTTTACACCTCCACTGCTACCACACCAAGACTAACAGTAGCCATCTGGATCAAATCTTCTCACAGTATCCCTCTCGTTTTAAACGTAAGAACTTACTGGTAAGTTAAGTGAAAGATTCCGACATTGCACCTTTCTTCTAAAACCGATTCCATTTCTGATAGACGTGTCTTTTCCTGCCCAGTTTACTCTCAATGGAGGACGCTGAGCCCACATCACTGAAGAGGGCTTGCCCAGGTGAAGAGCCCATTCATACCACCAAGAGGCCCAAAGTTAAGGATGAGAATGGAGCAGCAGCTGCAAAAATGGCCAAAGAGGAGGGAGAGGATTGCGAGGGCAGCGAAGATGAACTGCTTGAAGAAGGGGAAGAGGAGCTGGAAGGGGATGGTGAAACCTTTGCTGACATGATGAAGCATGGACTGACGGAGCGTGATGTTGGCATCCTAATGTTTGTCAGTGACCATAAAGGCTTCTCAGGGATTCTGAAAGAACGGTGAGTCTGTCAACTGTGTCATCATGTTATGCGTGACTGCTTGTAAAAGAGGTGATCAATGCAGACAGAAATGAGCAAATCCTGTCTGTCTTGTGTACAGATACTCTGATTTTGTTGTGCATGAAATCAACAAAGAAGGGAAGACTGTTCAACTTGATGATTTATCAATTCCAGTGGAAACTGAGGTGAGAGACATTCTTTACATTCTAACCAACTTCACTTCCAGACAATGCATGCTTTATTAAGTATTTGTTTTTTTTTGCCAATGATGAACTAGTAAGAGAGGCTGCATTTAAGATAAATAAACAAACTGTAATCTGCCAAACAGGAGGTTCAACCAGAGGAGCAGCCTGCAGAGGCTCAGGTGCTCACTGAAGAACAGAAAAAGGAGTTGGAGGAGCTCCAGCTGTTCAAGAATAAAGAAGGCAATGTGACCATAGAGGTACAGGCAATCTTAATAACCTCAGTAACACCACTAGTAAATACATTTTGACTTGTGTTTTGACTGTTTAATGCTTAGGGCTTGGCATGACCTGAGAACAGATTTTGCAGTAAGGGAGTTGGTTCAGTCATCAGGTCAGTCATCAGATAGACCTGGCAACTTTGTGTGATTTGTGTTTATATGCACACAGGTGGCGGATGACACCAAAGAGAAACGAACCCAAGTCCACAGAGCTGTTAAGAATTTTTTCCCCGGTCTGGAAACCAAAACTGAGGAAAAGGATGGACGGAAGTACATTGTGGCCTACCACGCTGCAGGAAAGAAAGCTCTTGCAGGTACTTCACTCACTCACAGTCATTCATTCATTCATTCATGGTGACATACTGCCATTTCACTATCACTTTCATTTAAATCAAATTAAAAATGCACTTGCATTCACAGTATTGAACAAAGTTAATCATCCCTCAGCCATTCACCACTACAAGTCCCATTTTTACTTGCACGCTCCTTTACCTTCACTGAATATGACAGCATTCCTTGTCACCGCATGTGATTGTCTACCCAGTGCTGTATGCCACGGTTTTGATGCACAGAATAGCATGTGAAGGTGCATGAGGACTACTAGTCATGCATGACTTTTAGAGCTTAGGAATAAACTCACCAATGTAATAGTAGTTCACTGACCCCTGATGCCATTTAAATGGATCTTAACCTTTCTGTGTGTTCGAGAAATGTGCATTTCATAATGAAGTTGATTTTTTTTTTTTTTTTTTTTGTCAGTGTACAGAAAGTTAGAGTTGCAGAGTCAGTTATTTACTCATTTTACTCAAGACAAATGCAGCACATTCAATTGGACTTAACAGCAATTTGAACATTGACTTGTCATGCTACCCTATCCAAGGTTTGCAAGGTTTTCCCCATTTTTCCAGTTGTTGTTTTTATAGCTAATTTGAACAATACTTTGCGTAGCATGAGATTTCATTAGTGTCAAACATATGTTGGTGTTTTTAGGCCCTGAAGGCACTGTTGAGTGTAATTTGATTGTGTGAAGCTTTTCCATCCGCGTTTGAGCTGCCATGTTTGTTAGGCTGCATGTTCAGTAATTAAGTATGTTGTTGAATCGGCTGCATTAGAGGAATTGCTTCAGTGTCTGAATTTGGGACTAATGGAACTATGGCCTTTTATAATTACAAGGGACCTTTTAAAGTTATGGTAGACTGATTCCACAGTTTGACATTATTTTACTACCATAGTTTACGGTATTTGTCATGGCAACATCAAAGATGTGCTGCACAGAAAAGTTGGCGACCCACAACCCCACCACCATTCTTCCCTGCATGCAGACTTGAGCCTGCCCCCCCAGGCCTATGCTATCATTGATGGTCTTTAGTAATGCTCTTTTGTCCTCCTCCTGCTCCTCTCTGGCTGGACAGTGGTTCGAGCCGCCCCAGGTAAGATGGTTTCTCCCACACCCTGGAGAGGGCTTGAGGCACTGCAGAAGCACCACTCACTTACACAGGGCTCTATAGAGAGAGATATTTAATTAGAGGATATTCTAAATAGTTCTTACGAATATTTTGGTGGTTGGCAGTAGATGCTTTCTGGTGGACTCGTCTGGTGGATGAGTTGCAGGTGACCTCAGGCCTGCATGAACGTTTTGATTTTGTCTTTAGCCTTCATATTGCCTTATAGTTGTAGTGACTAATGTTGGGATTGAAGAGTTTGAATGCTGGTTGGCTGTTTTCCTTTTTATGTGGCTGAACTCAGGGTGTTGGTTCTTAAGAGAAGCATTTTGATCAAAAATATGTTATGCATCTATATAGTGCTGCAGATAAAAACATTTTCTATTCTAATAAATGGAAATATAACCGAATGGGGTAAACAGTTTGCCAGATTGGGATTTTTTTTTTGTTTTGTTTCTTTGTTTGTGTTTTCTGTGTCTGATGTTGAACTCTTTGTCTCCATGGAAGCTCCAAGGAAACACTCCTGGCCCAAGAACAGAGGCAGCTTCTGCCATTTTGTGCTCTACAAAGAGAACAAAGACACAATGGACGCTATCAATGTCCTCTCCAAATTTCTCAGGTATGCTTCCTCCTTACCCTCACATACATTATATAATGTATTAGTATGATATAAGCCTATGGTGTATTCCTACATACACTCTCTCATGCACATATATGCACTGAGACTTGTTTTCTCTACATGTTTCATACAGGTGATGAAGCACTTCCCTGTTACAAAACTATGGCAATAATGAGACAGAATTGTGATGTGTTGTGCATGCACTGTTATAATCTGCTTGTAATTTTCAGGCTGAGGCCTAATGTGTTTTCATACATGGGCACAAAGGACAAGAGGGCTATCACAGTACAGGAGATTGCCGTCTTAAAGTGAGTCATCCCGCTTGTGGTGTTTGGAGCTGGTTGTACTCGGTGTGTCTATGCATAGTATCTTCCCATATACTGTGCAATAATAACTATTGTTTATGGTCAGCGTTTATACTTGTAAGCCATCTGTGTTCAATCATACTTGTATGGCTTAAAAAAGATATTTATGGTCTGCCGCAGGATCACAGCAGAGAGGATACTTCACCTCAACAAGTGCCTCATGAACTTCAGACTGGGTAATTTTTGCTACAAGAAGCATCCTCTCAAGCTGGGAGAGCTTCGGGGCAACCATTTCACTGTGGTTCTCAGGTCAGTAGCTTGCATTTAGAGATTACTGCCAAATATAACTATGCTGAGTTAACACACCGCAGTGGTTGGCTTTGTATGAGTTGTGATTGATGGTCACTTTTCTTGGTTGGGTTTTGCTCAGGAACATCAACGGCTCAGAGGAGCAGGTTCAGCAGGCCATGACCTCACTCAGGGAAACTGGCTTCATCAACTATTATGGGATGCAACGCTTTGGCACAACAGCTGTTCCCACATACCACATTGGCAAGTAAGGAAATCACCTGGATTTTTCTGCAGTCCATGTGTGTAGACTTTTATTTAAGTTGCATGTTTTGCTGTTTTGAGTTGAACAATAATGACTTTTTTCCCCCTCAACTGTTAGAGCCATTCTAAAGAACAACTGGACTGAAGTCATAGATCTCATTCTTAAACCACGGCCTGGAGGTAGGCTAGCTAAATCTCACAACAGCATTGCTATACTGTCCAAACCTGTATTTGCTATACTGTCCAAATCTGTTTCTGATAGTTTGGCCCTTTTCTTATCTGAATGTCAGCCGAGAAAGGTTACCTGGTGAAGTGTCGTGAGGAATGGGCCAAGTCCCAGGACCCTGAGGCTGCCCTGAAGAAGCTGCCTGTCAAACGCTGTGTGGAGGGACAACTGCTGCGGGGGCTGTCCAAGTATGGCATGAAAAACATTGTCCACGCTTTTGGCATGGTGAGTCTTCTTGCGTGTCTCTCTTTCTCTCTGTCTCTCTCTCTCTCTCTCTCTCTCTCTCTCTCTCTCGTCTCTCTCTCTCTCTCTCTCTCTCTCTCTCTCTCTCTCTCTCTCTCTCTCTCTCTCTCTCTCTCTCTCTCTCTCTGTCTCTCTCTCTCTTTCTCACACTCACGCACACAGAGACACACACATGCACATTCATTCACACATACACTTTCTCTCGCTTATATGCATATGTGCACCATACACCATGGGGTGTGTCCTCCCCAGATGCTTTTGGACAGGATAATAATAATCTAAGGCAATATACACTCCACTTATGCACAGTATGACATCCCAAAATATATAACAGCATTTCCATAAAGCCTAAATATTCATTCCACTCTTTTTGTTTTGTTACAGATTCCCCGGAACAATCGTCTGATGTACATCCACAGCTACCAGAGCTATGTGTGGAACAGCATGGTGAGCAGGCGTGTGGAGGCCTTTGGCTTCAAGGCTGTGGAGGGGGACCTAGTGCTGAAAGGAGGTAAGATTCTCTGGCTGAGCTGTCTCAACATTTAACAGTAAAAATTTCCTGAGTATTTACTGTGTATGAGTATTGCTGTACATCTGGCTTAGGGATCTTTTGATGACAAAACTAAAGTCTTGGTGCAATTATCTTGTCTGTCCACCAGGTGCTGCTCACGTCCTTACTGCAGAGGAGGCAGAGAAACACTCCATTCATGATATTGTGATGCCCCTACCAGGCTTTGATGTCATCTATCCAACACACCATGGTTAGTTGTTGTTGTTGTTGTTGTTGTTGTTGTTGTTGTTGTTGTTGTTTCCTTTTTTTGTTTTGTTGCATGGGCTACTGATGAGCTATTTTCATTCTTTAACAGTTGGCAAGGGCTACAGAGAGATGTTGACCGCAGACAACTTGGACATTGACAACATGAGGCACAAGATCCGTGACTATTCACTTGCGGGGGCCTACCGCCTTATTCTCATTCGCCCACAGAATGTCAGCTGGTTAGTAACCACATTACAGGTCACATACTTGGACTTTGTTGCTTTACTTCCCCAAATGTGTCTTAAAGAGTCACCGGTACATGCCACTTTTCACTCCACTCCAGCTCTTCCTGTCTGACTTGCCATTCATTACCCTTGTATGCACATTAAAATGTAACCATAGAGACATAGCACTAAAATATAGCTAGTGAATCAAGATCAATATGTTGTTTTTCTAAAAGAGCGCCTGACTCAAGTCTGTATAATTGTATATTCTCTCATATAGATCATGTGTTTGCATGCACAATCTTTTTACAGGGAGGTGGTCCATTATGATGATGCCAAAGTCCCACTGGTTCATACCGATGTTGAGAAACTAGATGGCAAACCAGCTCCAGTGTACCTCACAGGTAATTGAAATGCATAAAAGAGTACAGATTTCAGTCACAAGTGTAAAGATGTAACAGATACTAAACCCACGTTTGTCTCTCAGAGGGCAAATACAGGGCTCTGAGGATGGAGTTTTCGCTTCCTCCTTCCACCTATGCCACCATGGCCATCAGGGAGGTGCTGAAGATGGACACCAGCATCAAGAACCAGACGCAACTCAATACTACATGGCTGAACTAAAGGGACTTACACATATCAAGCCCCAATAGAACTGTTTTGGATTCAACTCCTCAGTGCTTTGTTTGTTAGTTTTCTTTTTAAGAGGATGCTTTTATACATTTGAATAGTCACTTTCTTGGATTAAATTCAGGAAAGTGTTATGTTGAAGAATTGGACATGCTCTATTGTGAGCTTTGTTAAAAACCTGTATTATTTCTTATGACTGACTTCATAAAGAAGTTTGCAGAAGAATATCTTTTTTCCTTTTTAAAGTCAATGTTGGATGGTTGTGCAGATGTGAACTGTAAAATATATGCATAATAAATTTACTTGGCCTCAGAATTCAATCAAATATCCTTGACTCAATGTTTTTGTGTTGCCAAGAGTGCTTACGATATATTATTATGATAAACTTGCAGACTGTAGACTGGTAGACTGCAAATGCTGTAGGCAACACAGAGCTGTGCTCCATCTGTACACCAGCATGGTTCTGAGCAACATAAGGCTGGACAACCAATCAACGTCTCACCCAAGGTCACATGACCAAACAATATGTCTGCGCCCTGTTCGAAATGATTTTCAATCCGTTTTCTGCTTGCTTGAGTACATGCAGTTAATGATTCTCACTTTTAAAATTTAAAAGTTGGGATAAGACCTGTTTTTTTCTGTGCTTAACAGATATTCAAGATCTTGATCCATTGTTTCTTCAGGACGTGTTTTTATCGTCTGCAGTGGGTTAAATAGAGTGTGACTGGACTGTACAAGTGTGACGAACCTGAAAAATAGACAAACTGTTGAAAAAATGCCATCAAAGACAGCACTAATTTATGATGAGGAGATGACCCGCTATAAACTCCTCTGGGTTGAGTAAGTAACACAAGTAGCCCAATAGTAACTCTTCGTTTAGCCATACGAAACTACAAAACATGTAGCCTATTTTCTTTAACTTGGTACTTTAACTTTTTGCAGCCCTGCTTGTAAAATTGAGGTACCCGAGCGTCTTACTGTTAGCTATGGGGCACTAGTCGCTCAAGGTCTGTCAGAACGCTGTGTCTCCATCCCTGTTCGTCAAGCAACTGATGAAGATATCTTACTGGTGCACAGGCAAGTTTAAGCAGTCTCGATGGGTCATTAATAGTACAAGTCTGTTTTCACTAAAGTGCCTGACCATTCCTTTTTTTTTTTTTTTTTCCAAAACAGTGAAGAGTATCTTGAAGCTGTCAAACAGACTCCCCATATGACACTAGAAGATCTGATGACATTCACCCAGCAGTATGGAGATGTCTATTTCCACCCGGTGAGATGCATTAGATATCTAGCCTAAGGTGTCTAGATAAACCTTTATGGATCGTCTAATAGAACTCTTTCTGTTGGTGACAGAACATCTATCATTGTGCCAAACTGGCAATAGGAGCCACCCTGCAGTTAGTGGACAGTGTGATGGAGGAAAAAGTGAGGAATGGAATTGCATTGGTCAGGTGAGTCCAGGAGTTTACTATGATCAAAGCCAGGTAGATTTGTTGAGCACGTTCACTTGCTTATGTTTATTATAATTTTCCTCAGGCCCCCTGGTCACCACAGCCAAAGAAGTGCTGCCAATGGCTTCTGTGTTTTCAACAATGTTGCAATTGCTGCTCACTATGCAAAGAAAGAATACAATGTTAAAAGGTTGGTATGCAGAGTGTAGGGGAAACTTGGTTGACTAACTGTTTGCATGTACTGAGTGTAATGAGTTTTGTTCCTCTCTTTCCAAGGGTGTTGATTGTTGACTGGGATGTTCACCATGGCCAAGGTGTTCAGTACTGTTTTGAGGAAGACCCAAGGTCAGATGTACAGTACATACAAATTTGCTATCATAGCCTATATCATACTAAAACCCTCAACCCTTGTATCATGCTAGTTGGCCAGATCTACCCATGAATGCTTTGATCTTTGATTTCTTTAGTGTACTCTACTTCTCTTGGCACCGTTATGAGCACCAAAGCTTTTGGCCCAACCTTCCAGAATCAGATTATGACAATGTGGGCAAGGGGAAAGGAGCAGGATTTAATATCAATGTACCATGGAATAAGGCAAGCTTTGTATCGCACACATAAAAGCATCCACAATCCATAAATACTGTATTGCATGATTTGTATCATATTGTTAGTTGCCCTGAACTCATTGATCTGTTGTTTAGGTGGGAATGAACAACAGCGACTATCTCTCCGTCTTCTTTCATGTACTACTGCCAGTTGCCTATGAGGTAAGCCAACAACCTGCTTGATTGACAATAAAGTTCGCTTTGACTTTGAACCTTAATTCAAATTCAATGCTGCAGGTTAATCAGTGATGATACACATTCAACATGATTTATCAGTAATTATGTAATTATATTGTATGTTAATATGTATTTGAACTATGATGCTGTGTAATTATCCTACAGATAATGAATTGTTCGTCCATTCATTCATTCATTCATTCATTGTTGTTCATTCGTAACTTTTCTTTCTTTGTCACCAAATTCATTTATCTGTCTATTTCTCATCTTGCTAGTTCAACCCGGAGCTAGTTCTGGTGTCCGCAGGCTTTGATTCTGCAATAGGAGATCCAGAGGTTAGCAGCAAGGTTTTCATATGGCTTATTATTGATAAATGTGCTGTATTTGATTCTGGGACAAACAAACCTTGGCTCTGATTTTCAGGGTCACATGTGTGCCACTCCAGAGATCTTTGCTCATCTCACACACCTACTGATGCCTCTGGCAGGAGGCAAGTTGTGTGCCGTTCTTGAGGTGAGCTCACATTGGGACAACTTCAGAGTAGATTTTCTATAATCTATGATGTCACTCTTTGGCTTATGTTGTGTTTGTTTGTTTGTTTGTTTGTTTGTTTATAGGGTGGATACCACTTGACCTCACTTGCCCAGTCAGTGTGTCAAACTGTGCAGACCCTTCTTGGTGACCCAGCTCCTCAGCTGACCAATGTTGAATCACCATGTGAGAGGTGAGCCAAATGCAAGGGGGTCAAATAGTCACATAATTGATGGTTAAAACATGACTTTTGTTCATTGTGCCAAAGTCAATTCTGATTGTATGTTTCCCATTCTTTGAAGTGCACTGGAGTCTCTTCAGAATGTCAGATCTGCACATCAGAAGTACTGGACCTGTTTTAAACACTCTGGTATTGTATCTCAAGTCATTTTTATGTGTGAACCTCAGTGTAGGCTACTGTGTGCAACAATAGGATGAAACCATTCCTAGAAATATACCGGAATCTTCTGTCTTTGTTGCCAATGCTGCAGCTGTGGCCCCAGTCTCAGAGCCCAGCACTAAACGCTGCAAGGTAGAGGAAGGTGGTGGGGAAGAGACCCAAACACAGCAGGTGACTGGACAGACTGAAGAACAGCCAGAGGAGGAAGTGGTCTGGCCTGAGCCCCTGCCTAGAAGAGCCCCTCTTGTGCATACAGTGGCAGCGCTCCCTACTGGTTTGGAGGACTGCCTGCCTCAGGGCTGTCAGCGCCTGATGGAGGTGTCTCAAACTTCTGCTGGAACTGTAGAGAAACTTAGGTGAGTGGTTATGTTAATAAATGTAAACAAGTGTGTATTTTTCATGGTGTCGGTGTGACATTTTCATGTTTTTGTAGAGATGTGCTTAATGAGGGAGATGTGAAGGATGAAAAGGTATTAAAAAACCTCGGACAAATTGTTTCACTTTTGGACCAAGTAAATAAGAATGAGGTAAGTTGTTCAGTCTTTCATCTGTGCAATTCATCAGAAAATTACCAGTCATCGTGTAGCATGTTGGAGTGTTACCAGTCATAGCATGTCAAACATTCCTTCTAATGCATGTATTTTGGATTGGTCATGAGACGCAAACTATGAGAGAAAAAAAGTGGAAATTTTGCATAACCCACAACATTTCAAAAATAAGTGATGTTCTCTTTGGTGTGATTTCCCAAGATTATAATTATTTTCACACATCGAAAGCTAAATCTTCTGGTGACTCCCTTGTAGATCCGGAATGGTTTGGCTGTGGTGCCAGATATAGCCCTGGCTGTGAAATTTGCTGTCCAGCATGCATTAACATCGTGTGACCGGTATGCACCAGTTGAATTTGCGTCACTTGAGTGTTTGTTTGTTGTTGTCCTGCTTTGCTGTTTTTATGCTATGACGTTGATGGCACACTTAATGTGAAGGAATGTAGCATTGTTCTTTTATTAGCATCATGTTAAACCAGATAAATTGGTCAGTTTCATCCTCATGACTGATGCATTTACTTTCTGTGGCCTGTGCATAGGATTCTCGTGGTATTTGTAGGTGATGGTGAGGTACCCCTGAACTCAGATGATGGGTGAGTTTTACAACAAAGGGTGAACAGTGTGTTTTATTATAAAACTTTCTGTAAAACATTGATTGTTAACAAAAGTGCTAACTGAAATACAAAGCATATGTTTCAGTAATCTTAAGCAATCCTCTGATTGTATTAAATATGTGTTCATTGCCAAGTCTTTTTTGTTTGTAAACTATAGGAGAGTCCTCTTGGTACAGATCTGCAGCAAAGTGCCTGAAGCCCAGAAATCACAGTATTATGTTCCAGTTTGCTTGAAGAAAGTAAGCAACTGTTTCAACTCACCTCACAGTTTCTTAGACTAACATGTGACTCCTGCTTCTTTTGTTAAGCAGCTGTACGATACATAACAGATACAGAGGGCAATATATTAGTACAATACAAGCATTTACAGCCAAATAAAGAAAGATGTGAAACATTGTACCCTCTGCCTTAGGTGATGAAGAAATGTCTTTGTCTATGTCCTTTTGTAACACTTTGTAATGCTACTCCTCAGGGTCCCAGTGATGTGGCTGGGTTTCTGCATGCTGTGCTGGGCCTACTGCTGCCTATGGCATACCAGCACAACCCAGGGCTGGTCCTGGAGGTCCTGGCCCCAGACAGTGGGGTGAAGGAGGCAGCATGGGCACAGCTCACAAGCCTGCTCCAGGGACTCGCTCTTGGGCACACGCTGGCTCTGCTGCAGGTGTGTGTGTGTGTGTGTGTGTGTGTGTGTGTGTGTGTGTGTGTGTGTGTGTGTGTGTTTGTGTGTGTGGACACACATCCACATGACCTCATGTTGTTTTTCTTTGTTTCTGTGTATATTTGTGAAATGGTGATTTTGGTTAAGATTTGCCTTAGATAATTTAGATTCAATTGTGATTGAAAAAGCCACTATTTGTGGTCTGTATAATATTATAGACACTTATCACCACACTTATGATTGCCTTGGTGTTGGAAATAAATTGAAATGCTTATGTTATGTACTTGGCAATACCACACATTCGTACTACACATACAGTGAGTCAATCATACACAATCATACACATTTGACTAATTCTCACAGTTCCAAGCTCAATGAAGGACTAATGTAGGAAGTAGATAAATCATACATTTGAGTTTGGAAACAGACTCTTTTTGAGTTCCTAAAAGTGATTACCCATATTATCTGATGGTGTGTAGGAATCTCAGGGGGCTTCTGTGAGGGCCACAGCTGCCGCCCTGATGGGGGAGCCTGCCCCTGGCCTAGGGCCCCTGGAGGTCCTCTCCCCTGATGATGTGCAAGTCATGGAGAGAGAGCAGAGCAGACTGCAGTTGAAGTGGGGAATGCTGCGCACATCAGGTAAGTTAAAACCACTCACAAAAAGAAACAACATAATTGCTTTTCACATGGTTCATTTAAGTCCTTCAAAAAATACAATAATGTTTATTTGTGTCTTAACAGTTGCTGACAAGAAAGCTCAGGATCAAGACAAATAAAGTCTATAATTTTCAATACATTGTGATATCTTTGTTTAGGATATTGACTGACAAACATCTCTGTTTTGAGTATTTTTATATTAAAGAGATATGCTATTCTTACCAACTCTTTGTCACTGTGGTGTTTCCATGGAAGTGTTTGTTTTTGGCTGGTAACTACTATGATTTCCACCCTATGGTTTCCACACAAAAGAATGATTTGCAAAAAAAAGGAAAGAAAGAAAGGAAGGAAGAAAAGAAAAGAAAAAACACCTCATCCTTCTGTCATTTGAAGCAATTGTGAAATACTTCCTCTGCTCTTGCATTAAACAGAGTGGGATAGCCTATATAGTGTGGCTGGTTGCTGTTAATAGTAGCCTAAAGACATGTAAGTAGGAGGCATAAAAATGATGCTGTGTAATATCTTGGCTGTCAATTTTCTTAGTTCTACTGCTTGTTGATTTTTAGAGCCGATTTGACAATATAGTTGTCAGGCATTGAAATTTTACTCTGAAATTTGTTCCCCCTTTATTAAAGCGGGGGTGGGGTGATATTGAATGTTATGGGGTCCTGTTGTTTGTTATCAAGCTCAGGGACATGCATGTGTCAGACGCAGACATCCCACCATAGACGGGCGCTGTGGGGTCGGTACCCACCAGCTCAGTAGGCTACTCTATTGATTCTAATTTGGTCCATCCCTTTCATTGTTTGCGCCACCGGTGTAGTAGTTTGGAGTGTCTGCTGTCTCTCCGTCCTTTTTCCTGTCCCGGGATTCCAGGTGTCCGAACAAAACAACCCTGCTATTTGTTATCCGCTTGTCTGACCGGCATTTGGTTTGGTCACCGCCACTGAATGTCTACAACTCCGACCAGATCTGCGATGCAGTCTGCCAAGATGAAAAAGGACGAATCATTCCTGGGGAAGCTGGGGGGCACGTTGGCCAGAAAGAAAAAGTCAAAAGAAGGTAGGTTCTAATGTCTCATTTATTTTATCGATCAAGAAGCCATGCGGCAGGCATCTCTCCCTTCTGCGGACTTCTGTCATCTGTAGGCTACCAAGCACCATAGAACATTAGCCTATCACATATGGACTTGAAGCCAAATAATATAAGAGTCAAATTGAGTTCAAAGAATAGGCAACAATATTAAATGGTTTGACGAAAACAATTAAGCCACCATCCGTGTTTAAAATCTATTAGCATGTTATAGTCTTTGTCTTTTTTTTATTTTTATTTATTTTTATTTTTATTTAGGCTATTTATTTTGCAAAGTCCATGTAAGGTCTTAAAGGGTACCCTAACAGACCTTTACGAGATGGACTCACATCGTCAGACAGCGAAGAGAAAAATTGCAGATTAAAGAAAGCAGACCTGCATTTCACGTGATATAATAAACAAAAATAGATGCGTTACCGGTCCGTTATGTCAGGAATGCAAGGTTATTGAGATAAAGTAGGCTATAAGAGGATTATAGGCCTACCACTCCCGCTTTTTGTTGTTTTATTTTCAAACTTGCTCGAAAGTTATGGTGCACTAGCTAGATCCGATGACACATCCACGCCAGGTTCTTTTTTTCCAGCTTTCCCCATTCATTCCAACAATATGTTTACGCAGCTAGGCCTATTTTAAAATCTCAGACGGCCCCCTTCGCTTCACTGACTGCTATGTGAACAGCTGCAAGATTGTGTGTGTGTGTGTGTGTGTGTGTGTGTGTTCCTTTACTCATTTGTTTGTTGTAGCCCACATAAGGGTTCTGGAGGAGGGGTTTGAATTGAAAGTGCTAATTGTTGAGGAATTCCTGTAAATTCTCAAGTCAGCTCAAGATGTCTTCATGTGTTTTGGAGTAGGCCTATGTTTTGAAATGGGCCTCCACAATCACATTGTGTCTGAAAGTCCACAACTGTTACAAGATGTTACAAAAACTGCACATAATAGACTATCATATTATGTAAATTAAATTTGTAAATACAGAGCTAAAGTTGAATTGCCATTCATCATGAATGATCATGCAAACCGAGTTATTTGGAAATGCATTAAAATAGTAAAAGAAAATGTTTCATTCATTTTGTGTTTGTTTAGCTTATTTAAACAAACTAGTGGCTAGTGTCTTACTCTTGACCCACATGGGTCTAGCTAAAGCAGAAATGTACTTAACACATTTGACTGACTGATAAACTGGAAGTATGTCTGTGTGCTGTTGACAGGATATAAGTAGTATTGCGTAGCAAAGTGCACATAAATGATAAGATGAACTGAAGTGCAAGTCATTGCTTTTGGTCACTCACTCCAAGGAGTATCCTACAGTAGCTTTCAGGATAGTCTCACACTTTCCTACACAAAAAGAGACAAAAGTAAGTTTATTTGTTTAAACATTCCTAACTTTCAGTATGTGTATGTTGGCCTTACGATGGCCTAAAAGGAAATTCTCATGGTAAATTAATATGAATCATTAACTGACTTTTTGTTGTGGAGTATTTTACATTATTGTTCAACATCTGTGTTTCATAACATACTATTGGCTACACACACCAAATGCACAATGATTGATTGGCGACAAAAACATTTTTTTGTATTTGTTTTTTGTTGCCGTTGCCGTTGCTGTTGTTGTTTTGTAAATATTTGGCTTTTGGGTTTGCTCTTCAAAATGGTGCAGCTATTTTGTTAGTTTGATAGTTTTGATGATGAAGACCTGTTGAAGACTTACACACGGTACAAGCTGTGGAGAGAAATCTCACACTATTCTGTCTTTTGATGGCCCTGTAGCATTTCTGTCCACCTGTTGCCTAGAGCAACAAAGATGATTCAAATCAAATCAAATCAAATCAAATTTTATTTGTCACATACAAATAAATACATAGTACAATCTGTAGTGAAATGCTTGGTCCACTGACTCCAATGACTGTGTGCTTCAATTAATTAAATATAAAAAAAATAAAGAAAGATCTGAAAGTGATAGTTAAGTATATACAAGAAAATTGTCATTATGCGTTGTGGTCCTCATTCAAAGTACGAATAGCTTGAGGATAAAAACTTTTCCTCAACCTCTCAGTTCTTGCTTTCAAGCTCCTGTAACGCCTCCCAGACCTCAGCACAGAGAAGAGGCTATGGTTAGGATGGCTGGTGTCTTTGATTATTTTCCTCGCTCTTAATCTGCATCTCCTGACATAGAGGTCATCCAGATTAGGTAGTTTAGTCCTCATGGATCGTTCTGCTGACCTCACCACCCTTTGCAGAGCTTTCCGATCTTGCTGTGTACAGTTTCCATACCATGCTGTTAAATTCCCTGTTAGAACACTTTCAATTGTGGCTCTGTAGAAGTTCTTCAGCAGATGTTGAGGTAGCTTAAAATTTTTCAGTCGTCTTAGATGGAAAAGACGCTGAAGAGCCTTCTTAACAAGGGAATCTGCATGCCTGGTCCATGTGAAGTGTTCAGTGAAATGGACACCAAGATACTTGAAACTCTCCACCCTCTCCACATGAGAGCCATTAATGTTAAGTTTGTGATAATGTCTCTGTTGACTACGTCCAAAGTTAATGACCATCTCTTTCGTCTTTGAAACATTTAGGAGTAGATTATTGTCCTGGCACCAGCATGTTAATCGCTCTACTTCCTCCAAATATGGCTGTTCATTGTTGTTTGAAATGAGACCAACAACTGCTGTGTCATCGGCAAACTTAACAATGATGTTAGAATTATGTGTAGCATTACAGTCATATGTGTACAGGGAGTACAATAGAGGACTTAAAACACATCCTTGTGGCGCCCCTGTGTTGAGGGTAATAGATGTAGATATATGGTCACTCACCCGTACCACCTCAGTGACACAGTGCATGTTTTTGTGATGTACAGTACAGTAGGCCTACATTCCAAGGTCTTCCAGGGTAAGAGACATGTTATAGACTAGCTTTTCTCGAAGACAAAAGGATACATTAATCACCTTGGAATCAAGGAGGAGGCCTTGCATTATTCATCAGGCCTACCTTCATTTTGGTTTCAAGTCCTAGGTGAGACATTAATCGTTATTCTTACTGTAGGCTACCATGCATCCCATGTGATATCAACATGTGGGTACAAAAAAAGAGAGACTGTGCATTACAGTATATTGCATAGTACATTTCATTAAGTTAGAGTAACATGGATAGGTTATAATGTCTTTATAGCTATCAAACAACTACGTAAACAACTACGTAAAATCATTAATGTTTATCTAAAAGAAAACAGATGAGATAAATCATAAATTGTTGTTTACAGGAAACATGCATTACCGGTATGGTTTTCTAAAAACTGATATAAGTGTCATGGGTGTTAATTCCAGAGTTGTGTGTCGGCACGTATTGTGTGTCTGTTAGTCACTTCCAGCACATATCCAGCACACTGTCTGAAATAGCCTGTGCTAAATTTGTGGTCGCACACACCTCTCCAGCACTGGCAGTGTATTTATATCAGTCAGTCAGTGCCACAGTAAAATATGCCCCCCAGGGTAAGTAAACAGTGTAGTAACAATGTAAAATCCCTCTTTCTCTCCCTCTGTGTGTGTGTGTGTGTGTGTGTGTGTGTGTGTGTGTGTGTGTGTGTGTGTGTGTGTGTGTGTGTGTGTGTGTGTGTGTGTGTGTGTTTGTGTGCATGCGCACGTGTGTGTGTGTGTGTGTGTGTGTGTGCATGCATAAGACTTTGCTAGAGCCACACACTGTGCATCTTGAGTGCTACTGCGGCAGCCAATAAGTCACAGCTAATGGACTTGAACATGAAAATGGTTTTTCATTATGACTGCAGAGTCTGCAGAAGCAGCGGGTCCAAACAGAAACAGGCCATTGAACAGCACTGACTAGCTATTGCGGCAAATCTAAATTAAAACAGTGCATTCCCAGAATCACAAGGACCAAAAATAAAAATGATAAAATCACTCTCATCACATTTGCACTGATCACTGGCAATTCCATTCCATTTTTGGTACATCCATAATGGGAAATAAAATGCCGGGTATTTTCACTATTATTGTTTAATTTGAATATTTACTGTTTTTAGCAATCGCTTAAATGATACTAACATTTCACTAATAATGTTGAATTTCCTTCCTATCTCTATTTCTATTCTATAATGAGCATTTCCCCATTTTCTGAGCGATGAGAAGCAACTCATCTTTGTTCCCTTTCCATTAACACAGATTTGTTTGTTTTTGTTTCAGTCCACCTACAATCATTTGACAAGCACCTCCTAGCACAGGTCGCTTCCTGTATTTCTTACACAGCAATCCTCTGCACACAGTCCAGTTTCAATAAAACCCACCACAGGAGTTACAGTACATGTGGATTAACATCAGGGTACAGTACCTGCAGGTAGTCTCTCCACTCAGGGGCTAAGCCTTGGGCTGGGGCAAGTGTGTGTGGCATCTCTCCTTCCTTGGGGCTGCAGGTATCCTCGGTCCCCTGTCCTGTCCTGTCCAGAGGCGCACACGCCTCTCCAACACCTTAGTTCCTCACTGTAACAGGAGCATGGTGGGTGGGGGTTGTGAAAGGGACAGAAATAACACGTGATGAGGCTTTCGCCGGTGCCTTGCCCCTTACTGCCCATATCCCCCCACCCCACCCCGCCACACCCCACCCTTCCCTCCCCTGTCCTACTCCTGGCCACGCATACACACAACGTCTCTTTACTAACACTGGGAGTGCTGCTTTTGGGACATGGCGGGCTTTCTTTGTGGGACAAAGCGAAAGAAACAAGGTAGAGTGGCAGTTTTGGAGTGTATGTGTGTGTCTCTCTCTCTCTCTGTGAGTGTGTGTGTGTGTGTGTGTGTGTGTGTGTGTGCTCTCCAGGCAGTTCTGCTATATGGTGCAAGACAGACCCAGAGGGTCTCCTGAGGTTTTACTAGGCTAGAGCATGTTATGGATCTGTGTGGTAGCTCACTGTAAATAGAATGCTACATCCGTGCAGTTCCCCATGGACTACAGTGTGTGTACATACTAAACTATTTAATGGTGCTAAGATCATGAGTGAATCAGACCGTTATTTTACACTGATATATTTTAATGGTGTGATGTGACATCTAATATATTTCTCCATGTTTTAAGAATTTTCCCTGAAAAAATCCATACATTCTTGAACCAGAAATGCTATGGCTGTTTTTAGGCCAAATTAAAGTGGCATAATTATGGAGGAAATGTGTAAGTTCAGCAGTTTGATTACTATCACATTCAGGCGCCTGGAACTGCAGGAAGGAAATGAACATTGCAACAGCTTTTCACAGATGTTTATATGTGTGTCTTTTTTAAGTGTGACTGTAATCTCAATCGGAGAGATTATTGATTCATCTCATGCACTGGGGTTTGTTGTTGTTGCATCTACTCTACACCGGTGTCTCTGAGTCTTTGAAGTACCAGACCAGTGATTGAGCCACTGGGGGGGAAATCCATCAAGTGGGATTGTGATTGAAGTGACTTGGCTGCAGGAAGTGGCTCTGATGTCACTCTCTGATGGCTATCTGGGTGTGGTACAATTTTCTTGCATTATTCTCTCTCATCTATGGCAAAATCCATAGAGGTTAGCTCTACTCCTTGTCTCCCTTCTCCTTTATCCTCCTCTCCCTTCTCCTCTCCTCTCCTCTCCTCTCCTCTGTGCTTCTCTGGAGGGTCATTGCCAGAGAGGTAATTCAGTGTGGCTTTGATGAGTACAGTAAGCACGGGGGGCTAAATGGATTAGCTCTCTGCTCTGCCATTCTGGATGGTCCTATAATGCTTCCGCCACTTGAGAAAGATGCGGATGGAGTCCAAGAGGCCTGGGCACACAACAGCAATATTAATCTTACTCCATCACGAAAGCAAATGGCTGTTATGCAAATGCTTAATCAGACCAGATGAAAAACTGCTTTTCTGTGTGTCACAGAATGACTCACTGTAAATTGCATAAGATCTTTCCTGTAAAACCATTTTTTTACATAATCTTAGTACATTTCTTCTGTGTTGTTATACAGAAGACCTTTGCAAACAGTAGCTAATGTAATAATAAATAAATAAAATCCTTTAACAGGTTTGTTCCAACATTTTTGTTCATTTCATAAAATTATATGCACAATTTTTTTCTGTTCAGTGTCTATGCATGTGTTTTTCTGTTCAGTGTTGGTTTTGTTTTGTTTTTCCTGGACCTTCTCAGTAACCCTAAAACGTTGTTGTTTGTATTTGTGTGTGTAATCAGTGAGTGACCTTCAGGAGGAAGGGAAGAATGCCATCATCGCATCAATGCAGCCCTCCTCTGCTGAGCTGCTCCCAGAGGACACGTTGCTAGGTAACACTCCCCTGTCTATAAATCCATCACCAGTGGCTACTCTCCCCTCCAGTACAGCCCCAAGATGGACCAGCTGTAGGGCCAGTGCTGAAGACTTAGGAATTGTATGCAAATGCTTGGCATTTCACTGTGGCTAGATGATTGGTTTTATTATAATTTTATATTACCATACAAAACTGTAGTTACATGGTAATCCATAAAAAAAAACAAATAGAGGAAAATGATTTCACATTATGTAATTGTAAATTCTGTTTACCAAAACTGCATGCCATTTTTCTCCCAAACATAAATGTCATGTAGATGACATTGAATGACAGGGAGGAACTGCCGGCAGTGTATGGGGAAGTGAGAGTTGTTGGGTGGGCCTCGGTTGTCAGCTGCACTCCCTTGTCCTTGCCTGTAATCCCAGAGTCACTTGGTGATGACTGGATTCTCAGAACAGGGCGGGAATATTACAAGATGGCCTGATGACCAAGATGACTCAAATTAAAGCAGAGTAAATATCAAGGGCTGTGGACCTAGAGGGCGTTAGTGACATTTCACCCACTTTACATGAGAGCCAAAACATAAAATGACTACAGCTGGCTCTTAGTATACTATTGATTTCACATATTTTAAGCACATTTATAGACACAGATGGATGACACACTAAATGAATAACAATTTATATTTTAGTCAAATCCAGTTACACCCTTCTGGATCTATCTGCTGTATGTTCAGATGTATGATCTTTCATTTGATATATAACTCAATTTTGACCAAAATGTCACTTACACCAGAGACACTTATGCTTACACCCTCTAGGTTCTCAGTCCCTGATATGATGATTGCAGTTGTATTTGTCCTGCCCCAACAGTGTCATAGGCCTGTATGTGCTAGCCTATGTTAGCCTATTATGTTCAATTGCCACAAATTTATCTTACATTAAACAATTCCTCTAATCTATTTCTGGTTGTTTTAGAGGAGAATGCTGAAAGGAATATTCTGGATCCAAGCTCGAGAGAAAATCCCAAATTTAAAGACCTTCAAAAAGTAAGGCACATGCAACTCTTTATATGCATTGTATATTGCACTAGTATCCTCCTGATCGTTTTGCTAATCTGGTACTTCACCATCACTCTGACAGAGGCTTTGTGTGATGCAGTTGTTGTTGTCTTTGACCACAGGTTCTTATTGACTGGATCAATAATGAGCTGGTGGAGGAGAGGATCATTGTAAAGGACCTGGAAGAAGATCTCTATGATGGACAGGTGCTACAGAAGTTATTTGGTAAGTTTCCAGAATAGAGATGCTCCATGCCCTTCTTCTACTGTCTATGTCCATGGCACATCAGTGTAGAGCAGAGGTGGGCAAACCAAGGTCCGGGGGCCACATGAGGCCCATTTGGCGATTTCACAACCTGGCTCATGGAGCCTTCCCAAAAGCCAAGGTGAATTAGGGAAGATCTGATATCACCAAGTAATTAAGAGTCCAGGATCAATGTCAAACTTGTTGCCCTGGATCAATGGGTTAGGTTTAGGGCTAGGGTTAAGGTTAGGGTTACTGTACAGTACGTTCAGACCGGCAGCGATAAATTGCCAAGAGTCGCCGAAGTCTCCCAAGAAACATCGCTTGAGCACAGCAACCAAAACGGCAAATTTGCCCATGACGTTAGCATTCAAACGTTAATCCTGCTTCTCTATTGGCATCTCACCAGTAAATCGTCATTCTGATTGGTAATCGCCCAACCGCATCATAGCTCATTACATAAAGTTAACCGAAGTTTAACTTGATTTTATCGCCCAAGTCGCCCAAGTTTCGTCGCCCAAGTCGCCTGCCGCTTTTGTCGCCCAAATCGCCGGTCCCAATACAAAGTCAATTACTTCCGTCGCCCAGTTGGTCTCGGTCTGTACGCACAGTTAGGGTTAGGCTTAGGGTTAGGGTTAGAGTACATTGATCCAGGACAAACAAGTTTAACATTGATCCTGGACTCTTAATTACTTGGTGATATCAGATCATGCGTGAATTAGATCAAATTTGTCAAATTTGTTGTATTCATGGGAGTGTTGTGGCTCAGCTGGCTGGTGTGTCGTGCTGTGAATCCAGAGACCAGGGTTCAGGCCAGACCTGCCGAGGTCATTTCCTGGTCCTTACTCATCTCTCCTTCCCACTTGTTTCCTGTCACTCTCTCTACTATCCTATCAAATTAGGCAAAAAAAGGCAAAAAGCCCTAAAAAATAAATAGTTGTATTCATGAAATACAACCCCCCCCCTTTTAACCCTGCATGTTAACATGTCCTCTCAAGAAAGTGAGGCTACTGGTTTGAGACTTGCCAATTTATTGGCATTAACCCGAACACCTAGCCCGTCAGTCAATATCTAAAACCCAATGTGGCGCTTCAGTCAAAATATTTGCCCACCCGTTGTGTAGAGAGTTGGTGTAGCAGGAGGTTTGAGGCTGTGAATAAAACAGAGGTGTGTGTGTGTGTGTGTGTGTGTGTGTGTGTGTGTGTGTGTGTGTGTGTGTCACGTGTGTGTGTGTGTGTGTTACATGTGGTGTGTGTGTGTTCATGTGGTGTGTGTGTGTGTGTGCATGTGTTTGTGTGAAAAAAACTGAGAAGTGAGAGCCACGTAGCGACACATCTGAGAGAGGGTGTCACTCTAACTGTGAGCTCGTCCACAGAGAAGCTGTCCCAGCGGAAGCTGAACGTGGCTGAGGTGACGCAGTCGGAGATCGGCCAAAAACAGAAGCTGCAGACGGTGCTGGAGGCGGTCAATGATGTGCTCAGGCCTGAAGGCTGGACTCATGAGTGGGGCGTAGACTGTGAGTCCAGGAAAATTTACATACATACTGCAATACAGGCTGTATTCTCTCAGGTGCCTTAGTCTGAACAAGTGCTTAGCACAGGCAGAAACACATGGAGCTAAGCACTTTTTTGGACCTGGGAAAATACTGGCCATAGTGCATACTCACGCACACACACCACACACACACACATACAATAGAAAGACTTACCCCGAAGCCATTGATCATCTTATTAATACATCCACTCAAAAGAGAAATCTACTTGATCTACTTGTCAACTGTTGCAGTAAAGAATGGCAACAGTCTTTAAGTTGCCTCTTGCACAACATGTTAAGGCATAGAACTACACAGTGTACAATGTAAGAAATAGCTCATTCACCAATGAAGTATTACCATAGCAAATTCTTGACAACTTTTCCTCATCCATACTTGATAACTTCAGACTTGATAACATTGTCATACTGTATGTCTTCACAGCAATCCACTCCAAGAGTCTGGTTGCTATTGTGTCTCTGTTGGTGGCCCTGGCCATGCACTTTCAAGCCCCCATCAGACTCCCAGAACATGTGTCTGTCCAGGTGGTGGTGGTCAAGGTGGGGACTGCCATTGTTTATACACAATCATTTTACTCATTATTGACATTATTTGGCAGTGACCAGCATAGAAATAGCTATTAACATTGAACATGTAAACATCAAAACAACCAAAAATATTTGAACACATATTTCAACACTTTTTACAGAAAAAAGAAGGTCTCTTACACACTTCTCATGTGACAAAGGAGCTTACAACTACAACTGAGTAAGTTATCTTTGCAGTTTTTGTGTTTCATATTGCCACCTAGTGGCAGGGAAGATCTAGATACCTAACTATTAATTGCTTGTTCTACTGTTTTTTTATTATTATTATTATTTTATTTTCTCTTTCAGGATGATGTTGGGACGATTTGGTATGTCATTTAAAATATGTTTAGTATATATTTATTATATATATAATTATTTTCATGGAGTTATCTATTACAATGTGATGAGAATTCTACTTATTTTTCCTTTGACTACACAGATAAGTTATAGTTGTTTTATGAAATGTCCCTGCAATACTCAACAAATTCTATTATCATTTCAGAGAGGGATGCTTTTGACACATTGCTGGATCATGCCCCTGACAAACTCAATGTAGTCAAGACGGTAAAATGCATAATTTTACAATTAAATATTTTGAAATGTATTTTTCAAATAAAGATCAGTCTACAATACACCTGAAATACATATTTGAAAAGATGTTATACTGTGCGAATTTGCTGGGTGCCAGCAGCACTAATAAGTGTGTGTACACTCTGCTTCACTTCTCGTCTCTGCAGTCCCTCATTACCTTCGTAAATAAGCACCTTAACAAGCTGAACTTGGAGGTGACAGAACTTGAGTCACAGGTAAATTTGCTACATTTCACCCATAACACGAAGTAGAAAAAACACTTAGTGCTCCTTGCTTTGAGAAAAATTGCCTGCCAGTGGATACAATCAATTTGCTCTGTGCAAAATGCTACTGCTCTCTGAATGCCACTCATCTCCCACAGCTCGACGAAAACACACACAACGGAATAGCGCACGCCTTTTTTTTTTAAAGCCACTGAATAGAATATTCAATGCCTTATTATTAAACCCATTTTCTCCTCAGAGCTTTCCGACGTTTTGCAAAAAGGAGCAATTATGTAATTATCCGACTACTCTTAAATATAATGGAATAATAGTAATATAATCCCCGCAGAGCTGCTCCTTGGCTTAGATGTCTGACAGCTGTGGAGAGAGAGTTAGTTTAGTGTCTTATTGGATCAACTTAATGCCACCCTTGTGTCCAGTTTGCAGATGGTGTCTATCTGGTCCTGTTGATGGGGCTTCTGGAAGACTACTTTGTTCCGCTCTACAACTTTTACCTCACACCAGAGAGCTTTGAGCAGAAAGTAAGTATGAAGTGTTTGACATTGGGGCTGTCTCTCTCTTTGATGTTCTGCCTTTTCTTGCCATGCTATCTGTGCTGAAGCCTTTTATGCATTATTTATTTGAGTACATGCTCTATTCTGAATATATACTTGGTGTGTGGGCTGTGAAAGGCATCTCTTTAGGATGTTTAGATTATGATACTGTCTAGCCGCATTCTGTCTTTGAATGTGTGTCCCACAAGGCCGCACCTGTATAGTATTCAGGCTACAGTCCATTAAGAAACTAAGAGTTCCCTTCTAGTGAAAAATTCAAACGCAGATATCTTAATAAGATATCTTAATACGCAGACATTTTGCTTGTTTGTTATTTTGTTTCTGTTTTGGAGATGAAAGAGCATCGTCCTCGGCCCATTTGGCATCACACTAAACGCTCGCTAGGCTGAGTCTGTGTTTTAACAAACCCTGATGGGAGCACATGAACACAACTCACACAGCAGGGATTTACAAAGACGTGCCACTGACAACAGTCTCTTGATTAGAATATTATTTTTATGGTTATGGCAAATGCTTCTCTCCTAGCCTACATGTATTAGGTTCAAACAATAACAGTAACAATAGACTACAATTGTAAAAGCATTAATTATAGCAAAATGCTGTAGTAACACAATAATGCCATGCAGAAAAGAATCTGTTTGAGATATTAAGTCTCATTCACCAACCGTTTATTTTGAGAAATATGGTTTTAAACTAGCCTGGTATACCAAACACTTTCATGTCGTTTCAATTTTTGCAGCGCCTGGGATCCCCAGGCGTGTTTGTACTTTCCTTCCTCATGGGCAGATACTTTCTGTGAACTTAAAAAAATATTAGGCATGCCAGAGCCCTTTATTCACTGATTGGCCAGCCAAAAAACTGTCAAAGTGAAACCTAAGCTTCTTGAGAGGCCCCTGATGCAGTGCTGTAACAAAATGATAATAATGATAACTGATAGGCTGCGCCAACCTGGCTAATCATTAACACCAATGTTGTTTTCACCTGTTCATAATGAGAGTTTGTATGAACCTTCCTTAGAACAAATTTAAGAAAAGTCTATGAAAATATTGGTGCATGATGCCCAGTCTTATGATTAAGTAATAATAAATCCTTCTAACCCTTTGATTGAAACCACTGGTCTGATACTATTTTTTCACTCTGCTGTGTGTAGTGGACTGAGAGGGAAGTCCAAGTGTTCTAAGAAAGGATTGAATCATCTCTGCTCATTCCAAGCCACTGGACTGAATACATTCTCACCTGTCTGTCTCCCTCAGGTACACAACGTGCAATTCGCCTTTGAGCTGATGCAGGATGGTGGTCTGAAGAAGCCCAAAGCAAGACCAGAGGGTAATACAGCTTCACTCTTTCAAGTGTAATCTATAGATAACCATACAGTACCAAAACCCTATTGGATGCTGCTGCCCTGAGTGTAATGGCATTGATGTCCAGCAGGGGGAACCCTAGTATTTCATTTCAGAAACATGGCTCTCAAAATGGTAAAACCAAAGTGATCAAATAATTTGTTCCTTTTTAAGATTTTTTCCAGTTATAGCAAAGGCTATTGTAACTAAACAGATGATTTCTGGTGTTAGGACATAAGTTGTAGCCGTTTTTTATTGTCAGTTGGAGATATTTCCAGGTTAAGGACCACCAACAGTTAATGCCTAATTTCACGTTCTGCTCACTTTTCCCTCCAGATGTTGTGAACTTGAACCTGAAGTCCACTCTGAGGGTCCTCTACAACCTCTTCACCAACTATAAGAACACTGAGTGATGTCTGCCCCACACACACACACACACACACACACACACACACACACACACACACACACACACACACACACACACACACACACACACACTCTCTCCTCAGAGTGAGGGAAGTGGCTGGAGCCTGCCTGGTGCCTTCACCAGATGGTGCTTAGATCATGGAGCCTTATCCTGAGGTCTGGACTGCTGGATGTCTGCCTGCAATCAAACACATTTACATCTCACACAAAGACACACACACACACACACACACACACACACACACACACACACACACACACACACACACACACACACACACACACACACACACATACACACACACGCACGCCTGGAGTTGTGTTACGTGAAACGCTGTCAAATTGACTGTTGGAACCGTCTACTGTATTTATTCTTTTTTTTATTCGAATGGGAAATCATATGCAGCCTCCACATCTCCCACCCATGTTGGTCTGATTCCCATCAGGCTGAGTGAATGAGTGCCACCATAACCTGAGTGCCAGAGACATGGACATATATTTAATTACAGCTAATGGCCTCATGCAAATGAGACCCCTGCTTAGGATGCACGCCTGCCCTGGATTTTTTTTTTTTTTTTTTTGACCTGAACACGCTTCCGTTATGCACTGAAGAATTGTTGACATTGTCATTACTATGAATGCCTGGGTGTTAATTTTTTTAATTTATGATTTGTTCACATTGCCATGTGCCTAATGAGTGCTATAATGATACAGTATTGATGTAGAAACCAAAAGCTTTTAAATAGCCATGTTGCCTTACACAGATTTTGTCCACTGAATGGCTGGTTGAAATGGTTATTGATTGTGCAGACAGGATGGGCAGACAGGATTTCACCCCTCCTGCTGTTCACAAACAAAAAGAAAAAAAGCTTTTCTCAAACTCTGTGTTAATTATTTAGAGCTATATCAAGATGAGTCTGGTTTCTATGGAGCACTGATTTGCAAGCGAGCTGAATTACTGATAATGTCTGCTCCGGCTGAGGATTTTTGTCCTGAAATAAAAAATAAAAAAAATATGTCAGTCCACCACATAACAACTATGATTTATTTTCCACAGAACAATACAGCTTATTTTGAGGTAGCCAGAGTCTGCTTGCCAAATGCAATTCCCATGGCTTAAGTTTAGATTTAAAGATTTAACTTGCAGTTATTTCCAGGCTTTGCCTTCCTTTTGTATTAGTGCATGCGTATTTCCCTAGTTACCATGGTTACCCCCATCCCGTCGAACGACTGAAGGAGGCAATGAGGGGGTGAAGGCACTGCAGTGTCTCACCTACCTATAGACAGAAGGAAAGGAGGGATTTGGGTATCTAGTTTGGGATTTAAAGGGTTAAATGCAGGGGTTAGAGGGTTAAAGTTGATATACTGTATGTACAATGCAATGTTAATTGTCCCTATTGTTGCTATGTGATGTTGCAGAATCCTATTCACAGGCAGCCTATACCATGTGAAGAGCAGGAAGCAGTGTAACCAAAATTACCACACTGACACTCAGTTGTGTGTGTGTGTGTGTGTGTGTGTGTGTGTGTGTGTGTGTGTGTGTGTGTGTGTGTGTGTGTGTGTGTGTGTGTGTGTGTTTGAAACACATCACTTAAAATCTCTCCTGTTGTAATGTGTCCATACATAATCCTTGTGAAAACGTGCGGAACAGTAGATTGTCATGGTGACTTTATACACTGACATT
The DNA here is from genome assembly GCA_027497455.2 of Sardinella longiceps. Classification (NCBI taxonomy): domain Eukaryota; kingdom Metazoa; phylum Chordata; class Actinopteri; order Clupeiformes; family Clupeidae; genus Sardinella; species Sardinella longiceps. Next base: position 27,507,567 of record JAODXP020000017.1, on the reverse strand, counting down.
GGTGTAAATGGTGAATCCCAGCATGCTAAATGGGGTGACTGACTAAAATGAAAGAGGAAGTGTGTGTGTCTTCACAACCACAACTTCCCTTCTTCTTCTTCAAATAATCACATGGTCACAGACAGACACTTTTAGCCCACTTCACAGCACTTGACTTTAAGCAGCTCCGTTGTACATTTCAGCAGTATTTTTTTTTGCTGTCAGAAACACTGTCTGTCTGTACTCTTCTGGACAAACATTGTGTTTGGAGTTCAAGGCTGAAGAAACACTGGGGAAGAGGGAGGTCTTTCATCGGCCCTGTCCGCCGCATGGTGCTGCTTCACTGAAGGTAGGCATATTTGTTTAGACAGTTGCAGCAAATGGGACTGAAGCAAGGAGAATGTGCCTGACATTTATGACAACATGCAAACATGAGCAAAGACAACCATCAACATAGACTGTCAAGTAAGCACAAAAAAAAGAGGGAGGCAGTTTTGTGTGAATGGAAAAAAAGGTTTTGACATCACAGTGAGACAACCAACATTGGCATGTACCCCAGTGCTATAAATAGGTGCTATGAATTACTGTAAAATGAACCAGAAGTATATTTTAATAAAGATAAGAAATGTTAAAGTGCTTTCAAGTCCTTCGCATTATCAAAATGTTTTTTTTAAACATCTACTTTATTGGATTGGCAGTGTTTTGTGTACCAGTTCATTTTGACTTAACTGTACTTCAGAAACAACCTTATCACAGTACTCATATACAACTGTGACAGTATAGCAAGTCTGTTGTCTGTGGCTTTGCAGGAAGGGGATGGAACACTTTGAGCAGCATACTGATGAGCCTCTACAGGGTGAGTGGCTCCTTTACTGAACATCAAGTTTTCATCCATCTCACAGTAACTTTTGTCCATTTGTGTACATTATGAAACAATATTGATCAATAGATCTAGCCACTGAGATGTTTACTTACATCTGACTTACAGTTAATACAAGTAAATGCAATCAAATTGTTTTCAAAGATCACCTATGGTCTCTAATGAATGAAGTTGAACATGTCAGTTAAACGAAAGGCTCATAGTAGCTTGCTCATTTTTTTTAAGTCGATCCTGCAGATGTTGGTTATTATTATGAATAGAAACCACAGCTGTGAATACTTCCTGGTACTGATGCGTGAGCCGTCACAAGCCAGAGTATGTAGTATGTGTATGAATGTGGTGTGTGATCTTAGGAACCCTTAAGGCTGGGGACCAGAGGCAGATGATCCAGCCCACCTGCGTAAATGACCCCAAACTGAAGAATCTGAAAGAGGTGAGGGCAAGAGGGACTCCACAAACCCATAAAGGCTCCTGATCAGACAATGAAAGGAAACTCTCCCCTTCACTTTATTAGCTCATACCTAAAAAGAAGTTAGTTAGTTTGCATAACAGTCAGCAACATTATCTTCACCTGTCCTGTCACTGCAAGATTTTGGGAGAGGTAATAAAAATGGTCTCATATTTTACGGGCCATCACAAAATGCCGGTAATAAACCAAAGTGTCACATTAAACTACCGCTAAGACATTTATGTACCCATTATCTCATCAGCTGTCTGCAATATAGGCCTATTCTTTTAAACAGAGTCAGACATTTGTTATAAGGCAATGTCTAATAATATTTACAATAGCCTTACACAATATATAATACCCATTATATGTACAATAATTCAGCCATACAAAGACTTTACCATCTTCAGTCAGTATCCTTGGACTTGATTATATTCTGTAGCCCAGCACGCTTAGGATTATAATCACTTTGACATTTTCTTCAGGCGGACATGAATAGGTAGGCTAGTTGCACAGCTTTTTGCAATACGGTACCATACCATATTTCAATCAGAGAAGTCTACTTCAGGCAGAAGTTTAAAGGTCAGTCTCACTCCGAAGATTAAAAGTGCTAGCAGTGTTTGCTTGCTGTGGATCACAGAGCTGTGTGTGTGTGTGTGTGTGTGTGTGTGTGTGTGTGTGTGTGTGTGTGTGTGTGTGTGTGTGTGTGTGTGTGTGTGTGTGTGTGTGTGTGTGTGCGCACGTGCGTGTGTGTGTGTGCGCGCGTGTGTGTGTGCACGCGTGCGTGTGTGTGCACGCGTGCGTGTGTGTGTGCGTGTGTGTGCGTGTGTGTGTGTGCGTGTGTGTGTGTGTGTGTGTGTGTGTGTGTGTGTGTGTGTGTGTGTGTGTGTGTGCCTGCTGCTGTAGGTGCTGGTGGACTGGATTAATGCAACTCTGAAACCGGAACACATCGTGGTGCTGAGCATAGAGGAGGACCTCTATGACGGGCTGGTCTTGCATCATCTCTTAGGTAAGCCTGTGGCTCTGGCTGTACTAACAAATTGACATGCTTGTTACGTTTGTTTCTTTGGAAATGTGTGTGTGTGCGTGCGTGTGTGTGTGTGTGTGTGTGTGTAGAGAGAGAGAGAGAGAGAGAGAGAGAGAGAGAGAGAGAGAGAGAGAGAGAGTTATTTGTATGTATGTGTTTTTTGAGTCTTAGCCACTCATGCTCAGTTCCTCTATGAATAACTGTGTGTCCGGACCCCAGGCAGGCTCGCTGGTGAGCATTTGCCAGTGGAGGAGATTGCAGTGACGACAGAGGCCCAGATCCGCAAGCTGGGGATCATTCTGGAGGCCCTGAACAAGAGATTAGGAGTCAGTGATGAGACTGCAAAATGGAGCCTTGCTCGTGAGTCACTCTGACAAAGCCACTTTGAAGTAGGATGATGCATCACAATTACACATTACAGTTGGTCATGTCAATCGGATTAGATGGATCTTTGCAAAGATTGATAGCTAAGATAATGGTGTCTGTAAACAGTGGTATCCTCTTACAACATTAGAAGACAAGATATCATTTTTTTTGTGTCCCAACATTTTTCAATTTACTTGGGATTGTGTTTGTGTTTGTGACACATGATTGTATTTGGAGATGCGTTGTTGTTGATAACAGCCCCCCCCCCCGTGCCTTTTGACCCCTCCCATCAGTCATCCACAGTAAGGACCTGCTGGCCACCCTTCATCTGCTCGTTGCCATGGTGAAGCGCTTCCAGCCTGACCTGCTACTGCCCCCAAACGTCAGTGTGGAAGTCGTTCGCTTTGAGGTGTGTTCAGCAAAAGCACAACTGTGAGCTCTGCCATAATAGAGTGTACTCAATCTCTACCAGTGAATAAACCATCAATGAATATTCTCTCCATCAGTAGTTTTTGTTAGTGTGTTTACATCCTGTTGGCCTAGAGGCCTGTGTGTTAAACTTAGATTAAATAATACAGTATACTGTGTGTAAGAACTGTGTTCATCTATCATAAGCATACAAGTATCATTGTCATTCCTGTTCCCAGGTCAGCAGAAGTGGAATCAAATCAGAAAAGCACATTGAGCACATCACAGAGGGTCGGAGGTAAAGTACAGCACAGGCCTTTTCAATTTCAACATTTCAATTTAGCTCAATCTCAGTTTCCTTGGTGTCAGTATTAAAGGAACTAAACCTTTTTATCGCCTTCCTGTCATCTTCACAGCGATTCAGATAAAGACTCGGACAAAGTGTCAGTGGGAGGAAAAGATTCTGAAAGTGAGTTTGAAAAAAAAAAGAAAAATCATTATAAGACTCTATACTGTCTGTCTTTGTCCTGTTCTATCAGGGGATGTGAGTTAGCATTAATAGCGCTATGATAAGATCTGTATTTCTCCTCCCTGCCTTCATGTCCTTTCCCCATTGCCTTTCTCTTTAGAGGAAGACCCCATTGATCAGCTTATGCAGCTAGAACCACCGAAGATTGCGGCATTCAAACAGGTACTAATGAATTGGACTCATTTTTTTATTCACTCAGCTATTCATCTACTTTGTATTTAAATTGCATGTGCTGTAAAAAAACACTTCATATGTTATATGGAAACAGTAATTTCCCTTGTTTCTCTCTCATCCCCAAAAGGCCATCCTTCATTTTGTAAACAAGAATATATCATCACTGGGACTGCAAGTGACAGAGATGGAGAGGCAGGTATGAAGACACACACACACACACACACACACACACACACACACACACACACACACACACACACACACACACACACACACACACACACACACTCAGATATTCTCCCTTATGTGATAAGCCTTTCATTCAGTCTGAGATTAGTGTGGCACACACACACACACACACACACACACACACACACACACACTCAGACATACAAAGACATGGTTTCCTTACCAACACAAAGACGGTTTCCTTACAGTTTGCAGATGGTGTCTTCTTGCTGCTGTTGATTGGACAGCTAGAGGGCTTTTTCATCCCTCTTCATGACTTCATCCTCACTCCATCATCTGACCCTGAAATGGTGAGTTCCTCATTCTGACAGAGTTCTAACTGGGCCCTTGTGCTTGTGCCCTCTCTCTCAGACCTTGGGAGATAATTGGCTCCGTGCCATAAGTGAAGCACTATAAACTTGACCTTCTCATAAGTCATCCTGTCTCACCTTTCTTTATGATGACCAAATGACTGAAAGCTATTTGGCACCATCATTAAATATTGGTCTCTTCCCTGTCACCCCCTTCAGCTATGACTGAACACCGATGAACAGAAATGTAATATCATGAATCTCGTAATGTGATTTTCAATGACTTCTAATAATTAAGATTTATATTTTTCCATCATGTGACCACCTGTGATTGCCAGCTGCAAAATGTCACCTTGGCCTTGGAATTACTTGGTGACAGAGACATGCAAGTGGACAATGTTGATCCCCAAGGTATGACAACCACCATTTTCTCCAAAACTGACTTTTGTATTTATATGTTGCTACTTGCACTTCAAGGAGCTTGAAACGCATAAGGAATACCTTGCAGGTAGCTAGCAGGTAGTAACAATTCTTTTCAGCAGTGGCATTGAGTCGGCTACCTGAATATTATTCCTCTCAGATAGTGTTATGCAAAGCAGTAAACATGTTTGTCCAGCCGAGAGCGAGAAGCAAAGCTGTGAAGCAAAGCAGTCATAAGCAAATGCTGATTTGTACCCACCGGTTGTGTTGAGCCCCATCACTGACTTTGAATACAAATGTATGAAAGGATAGATAGCATTAGCTGTGTGTGTGTGTGTGTGTGTGTGTGTGTGTGTGTGTGTGTGTGTGTGTGTGTGTGTGTGTGTGTGTGTGTGTGTGTGTGGCATGGATCTGACAGCACATGGGTCTAAATGGCTTGGTTCACCAGAAGACATAATCATTTCCCTGGGAGTTTTTCTCTGTTAGTCAAAGTCCCTAGGGGAAGGAGTCTGTCACTCTGTGGATGGCCACTGGGTCATGTGGGGGTGATGAATCGGACTGGCAGTCTTATGTGTCTGAAGGTGTCTTTATGGTTGCCTCTGACAGATTGGGGTGTCAAGTCGAGCTAAGAAAAGATGTAAATGGATGAATGAAAATCTAATCTCAAATGGAAAAGTCTCTCTCTCTCTCTCTCTCTCTCTCTCTCTCTCTCTCTCTCTCTCTCTCTCTCTCTCTCTCTCTCTTTGTGTGTGTGGTGATTTTGTGTTTATGTTTGTGCAAGTTTCAGTGGCTGCCTGCATTATAAAAACTGTTGAACTGTTGAAACTTTAGTCAAGAAATTTAACAGAATTATGCAAATTAACCCACAAGCAAGACATAAATTGAATTAGGCCATTAAGCACACACTTCAATTATCAAATAACCTCATACTCTGAACTACTGATTGTGAACAGGACATTCGGCTGACAACTTCATGGAGTAGCGTAATTACTTTAGCCAGAGGGGAATGATAAATGCTAACAACAGACTCATTAAATTAACACAAAACTAAATGACCTTTCCCTGACCCCTCTGTCTTTGATTAAACGCTTCTTATAAGCTATGGCCTTGCAGAGATAGATTGTGACAAAGCGTCCATTTTTTCCCGAACTTTGGGAATTTTCAAGCATGATAATTGAGTGGCAAGAATGAAGCCAATTAGCTCCAGAGGGTTTGTATATAAGGGACTGATAGTGATTCGGATTCAGGGAGACGTACTGCTATTTTATGAGAGACCCGAAGCAGAATAAGGCTCCAAGCTGTGATTCTCTGGTAACATTCCTGTCTGTTTCTGTTCTCATTCTTATGCGAACCAGCTGCCACTGCGTGACACGTTGTTTATCTTTCTATTTCGGTAGACATCGTGTCCCAGGATGTCAAGGCGACGTTGAGGGTCCTTTATGCATTGTTCAAGAAGCACAAGAGCAAGTGAACCGGGAAGAGGCTGAAGGCCACCAGATGGATCCAGATGGAGATGGCATCTTCATGGCTCATAACTCACAAACGATTTAGCAATTCCAAGTCGAAACCCTTTTACCACACCACGACTTTGCTTTGGATTATATATTTTAATTCTCACTCGCTGTTTTTGTATTTTTTTTATTTAATTCTCCCACTCCCAGCTGACACACCTCCCTCTCATCCTATCATTACTGTCAATCACACAGACACACACGCCATGTAATCTCAGCAGTATTATTTGAATATAGTAATGAGTTTGGAAAATGTGCCAATCATGGAGCTGGGAAAGACAGAGAAAAGCCTGGGCCTTGAGTTCAGTGGGGGAGATTTGTCACTCACTCTGACATTAACAAGACAGTAAGTGACCTTAGCCATGGTGGTCATCAAGAGAATCATGGTGTCCTGAATGACATTACAACATTACTGTCATATAATTCAGCTCATCTGAATCTTCTCTTTATAGTCTTCCATTCCCTATTTTTGAACTATCAGAAGTGCCTCAGGGGACTGAGTGTAAGATGTGTGCCGTGCAATATGCTCTCTTTCGTTCTGTGTGTTCATCAAGAAAGAGGAGAACAGCTGGGAATGGGTGTGATTTGTGATGGCTTTGGAAACCCAAGAGCTTTGCTCACTGGAAGTGTGGAGGTCTAAAGGTCATGAGGATGTCTGTATGCTTGACCTCTGTGGTAACATCTTCACCACAGCTTCTGTTAAGTATCAGATCAACACAATGGAGTTCCAACAGTTCTGAGTGCTTTTTGGGGGTTTCCCCTATGGCCCCTGGCCATTTTTTTGTGGGCTTCTTTGAAAATCTCTGTTGTCTACTTCTAATTTATGTTGATATGAATATATTGTACAATAAAGACTTTAAAATAGGATAAATGCCATGTATATTTTTCATTCTGAGCTTCACTTTGTATATAGCATATTGTAAGTCTTCATTTTTATGTGTTTTGTGTTATGGGTAGTGGTGGTGTAGCAGTCAAGGAACCTGACTAACCTGATAGCAGCCTGGAAATCGTGGGTTTAAATCCCAGTTGCCACTGTTGTGTCCTTGAGCAAGGCACTTAACCCTAAGTTGCTCTAGAGGAGACTGACCCTGATGTATGTTACTTTGCATAATAGTGTCTGCTAAATGCGTTAATGTAAATTAGTGACAGGGACTTCATCAATTCTAAAGCAGAAACAGCAGTAATATTCATCAGTCACCCAATCAGTGACTTTTTGTCTCCTTAAAGTTTTTCATTACATGGAAGCAACACAGTGGTGATATGTGTCTCAAGGCAAGGTTTCATCAAATCCTCAATGCACTCTCCTTTGAGTCAAGATTATTTAGTTTTAAAAACCCTTTATTTTCATCATGGGTAGCAGAGTTAAAAAACGCAGACCGGTTTCGGCCGTCTAGGCCTTCCACTGGGCGTGGTTACAGTCACGTACCTTGGTGGCACGGTGATGTCTTGCAGTGGCTGTCTTGCAACAGGTGTCAGAAAACAGAAGTCAGCTGTCCAAAAGTCCATCATATACTGTTACCACCAACAACCCAACCTACCCTTACCCACCATTACCCACCTGACCAGCACTGACCAAACACTGTAGCACCAGACCCAAGAAATTCTCACCCCATCAGAGAGCAGCCAGGACCAGGAGTTGGTCTGAATGCTCTGCTCCAAACAGTGAAAAAGGTACTCCCACTCAGAGGAAGGATTCATTTACAGGCCAATTAGCTGAATCCCTAAGAGCACCGCGGAGAGGATACAGAGTAATTACTAATAGCATTATGCTAATGTGTGCTTCATTAATGTGATAAAAATCTGCAGGAGATTCCTTGATTGCGGCTTTGTTAAGGAATAATGCACAACCATCACCAAGTGGTGTTTCGGGTGATTAGATTAAATAGAAGTGGGCATATTTCACTGTGCATTTTGGACGTGATGATGACACTAAATCAATGCAAAAATGTGTCAAAGGTATTATGGTCCAGCAAATAGCATAGCGTATCTCTCAACCCCTGAGGACACTAACTGAAAACTATGGCTTTGGTGGGGGGGCAACACTCACTGACTTCCAAATTCATCCCCCAAATGGCTCTCTTGTCAGTTCTGAGTGCTTATGTGGAGACGTATATTTAGACGATGATGGAGGTGATGATGATGGTGATGCTATACTGAGTCTGGTTGGCTTATTCTTACCCTCCGCCCATAAATAAATAGCAAGGAAGCAGAAAATAGGTTTAGGTCTTGCCGTCAAGATGAATGCGTGTAATTAAGAGTGTAAGCGAGTGTGTGCAAATCTTTGCCATCTTTCACGCCTCCTCTCTCTCTGTTTCTCTTTCTCTCTCCCTTTTGTCACTAACCCCCGTTCATAGCGATGTGAGCAAGAGGCTATCAGATTCAGCAGACCAATAGAGAGTAAGAAATAGCTTAGCTGGAGATGAGACAACAGAAACAGAGGCTTAGGTTAGAGAGATAGAGGGAGTGGGGGAGGTAGAGGGATAGAGAGAGAGAGAGAGAGAGAGAGAGAGAGAGAGAGAGAGAGAGAGAGAGGTATGTGTGTGTGTGTGTGTGTAGGGGGTCAAAGGCATCAGAGGAAGCTGTGAAAAACACTCTCCACAAACGCAGGCCTACATGGAGATAAGCACAATGATGAAAGCAAGAAATAGACAAGGCAGGTAAACAATGGTTGAAATCTGTGGAGGTGAATGCAGAGATCCTCAAAGCAGAAAAAAAAAAAAAAAAGTCATTAAAATGTTCAAAGTTGTCATGGAAGGTGTCCAAACAAAACCCTGCATCCCGTGGGTCCCTGCCAAGCCTCTTGTTAATGGCTGTTTCTAAATCAGAAGCGGGACCTTGGGCCTGACATGGGCAGCCCTGTCAGAAGGCCTGTCTGAGAGTGGGCCGGATGCTCTTTTGTCAGTCGCTGGCCTTAATGATGCACCGCAGCCCTGGTGACTCCGGCTGTCAGCTGAGGGATGGGAGTCGCGGAGTGTGAACACGCATCAGGCTCCCATTGCTGCTGATGCTAACGCCGCCACTGCTGCTGCTGCTGCTCCGCGCTCTCTGGCCCCTACGAGAAAAACTTCTAAGGGAAAAACTTCTGTCGACCTGTCTGCCTTTGAGGCTGGGCGAGAGAGAGAGAACAGGCTGTCTCATCTGCCGCCGTTGATGAAGGGACGGCGTGACACAGCCCAGGACTTCTGCATCTGTGACCCATTTCAGAAGTTGCTGCTCATGAAGAGACTATTATTGTGCTGAAGAATGCTAAGATGTTTTTTTTTTCCCAGCAAGTTTAATGCTTATCATGTGCAAGCCACATTAAAAGAAGGTTAGACTATAAATTTAGCATACCCTGTCATTAAAAGTGGCGGGTTTGTCAAAATGAAGGCAAACCTAAAATTAGGACATGGAGAAGAAAGAAATAAACAGCATGAGCAATGCATGAATCACTATGTTGCACAATTTAATAATTTATCATTTTTCTTTTGTTTTAAATTATAGGCCAACGTTCGCCTACATGAAGTTTAAGCTAAATAACTGCTAAAAAGTTCACCACGCAAAATATATGATTGACCTGATTCATTCCTAATTTATCCCAAAGTCTGATGACTAATAATGTCAGGTTGGGTGTAATAATGTCTGGTCTCCCACCTGCTGTAAGTAGCCTAGTGAGCTGCACTGGAACAGTTGGAGGCAGGGATGTAGCACCAAATTCTGGGCCCTGTGCACAAGCACTGGCCATGGACCTTCTCAACGCCTAAAATACACAGGGCCGTCGCAACAAGGCAGGCAAACCAGGCAATTGCCTGGGGCCCCAGGCTGAAAGGGGCCCCCAAGATTGACTGTTTAATCATTTTAGTAGTTAAGTTGGTGGTGTTTTTCAACAAAAAATGACTTTAAACTGGAGTTAGACAACTGTACAATAAAAACAATTATATTGATGATGTTTGAAAATTATAACAATGTGGTTCATGTAAGTATTTACGGGGAGTGAAGGGCAACCATGTCCTGTTTGCTTGTGGCCCCCAAGTACCTTGAGACGGCCCTGAAAATACAGTTCCAGACTCCTCAAGGGCCCTTCCCCCTCTTGGGGCCAGGTAACTCAGGCCCTCTATCCAACCCCCTATGACGCCCCTGGCTGGAGGTCAACTGATCTTGGGGCCATCGCAACAGGACAGGCAAACCAGGCAATTGCCTGGAGCCCCAGGCTGAAAAGTGCCCACAGGATTGACAGTTTGATCGTTTTAGTAGTTTAATTAGTAGTATTTTTCAATAAAATGTGACATTAGACTGGAAATAGACAGCTACAAGTTCAACACAAATGATTATATTAATAAATGATGCTTGAAGATTATAATAATGTGGTTCATGTAGGTGTTTAATGTAGGTGTTTATGGGAGGTGAAGGCCCTCCATGTCCTGTTTGCTTGGGGCCCCCTAAATACCTTGAAACAGCCCTGACTGATCTGAAAGGGCATGGCCACACCCAACAGTGCTAAAGGCCCAGCCCCCAGTGGGGTGAGTCAGATGCCAGACACAGTGGAAGGGATGACAGCAACGGAGGAAAATCCTAAATAAAAATTTAAATAAATAAATAGATGTTTGGGTCAACAACAAAAGCTGGATGAACAGCTTGCATAGGCTTGCAATATAATCTGTTAAATGTTGGCTCAACTGAAATGTACCACAACAGATCTGTTCTCCTGTGTTCATCTGGCATTCACTGACATGAATATGTTGTTTGGAATATCCACTGGGCCTAGTGACAGCATGTGGTCAGATTGTCACCTCCCAGTGCCCACCTACCTCAGCCAAGAACAGAATCAGATGGAGAATCCTCACTCATCTGTTCTTCAAAATGCTGCAAGGAGGTATACATAAGCAAGGACATAAAATATCACAGCACCCTGTTACCAGACTGGAAAACGTCATCTCTTTATTTCTCTCCATTTTAACAATATACATGTGACATGACAATCAAATTCACTGTTGACAGGTGACATGTAAAATGACAGTTAAATAGGAAACATTTTGAGAACTTTGAACAATGATACGGCGACTCTAATTATGTGTATGTATGTAAATGTGCGATTATGAAACATTTGCTCTTGGTCTACTTTATCTGAAACCATGACAACCATCAGACTTCCAGATAGTTTCATCCTATAAGGCAGGGTGGCCAAACTATGACCTGGGAGTGAACAGTAGCCCGTTGCTCTCTTTCAAACGGCAGGCCATGAGGTCTAAACACAAAATGAATCCCATTGTTACATTAATCTATCATCACATAGTCTCAGCATTGTCACAGTGACAATAACATTGCCATGGATACAAGCCTATTTTCCATCAAAAAGATAATCAGCTCAAAAGATGTCCATCTAAGTTGGTGTGACATATTTGTCAATAGTGTCATTAAGCACAATAGAACATTTTAGACAGCATAGGGGGTTTTCTGGTCTAACTGGTTGAAATTTTGCATTGACATTTTTCAGTATGTGGGCCGCAAACAGAAAAAATTACCCATCCTTGCTGTAAAATTACCCATCCTTGCAATATTAAACCTCCATAAACTATACATTACGACATTCATCAATCCTCCTCCGCCTTTCATTCACAGGCTATTCTAACCCCTGGGCCTGAATTGTCTAGAGTCCTGTATGTGTTATTTTAGGTCACAATTGATGCACATACAGTTCAATATGGATTTTTCAAGTGGGAGCACTACATTATCACAGCAGGTTATGAATGAATGTCCTTTCAAAGCTCACATGACTCATGAAATCAATAGCGGTTCATTCAGTGAGTCAGGCATACAGTACATCCTCTCACATCATTAGTGAAGCCAGTCTGAGGTGGGCATAACTTCAAAAGTCATGAAAGAATTTGATATAAGGAAATTTCCCACTTCATGGAGTCTGTACTGTAGAACCAGCAGCTACAGGTGTTGCTATGTAGCATAAAAAGGGAACATAGTGTAATAATATCACACATGCTTTAAAATGCAGCTCCAGGAGTGAGCTTACCGAGTCATTCCCCTGATGTCCGTCACAGCCGACCCCAGGAGAACATCATGCCCCAGCTCCACTTTTGTACCGAGGTCCCAATTAACTCCCCTTTACACTGCAGACGCTAAAAAAAAATCTTCAATTTCTGTCGGCGGCCAGGGGAGGAAGAGGAAGGGCAATTTAACACCTCTCCTCTGTTCCTGGCCAATTAGTTCTAGGAAGGGAATGCCTCATCTCAGCTGCCTCACAGACCTGCGTTAGGTGGAGGTGGGGGAAGCTTGCTGAAATAAATGTAACAACCCCTCTACAGTAAGTGGATCTAACTTCCTTTGCTCTAGTAGAGGGTTATTGCTCATTCAATTGGACCAAGACACTAAAATCACAGCTAGAGCAGAATTTTGAAGGGAGAACTGAAATGATTGTGAATCATTACTGCTGAAGGCCTAAGTGAATAAGAAGCTGAAATACCATGTTTCACATAACCTTGGTGAAGTTAAGGCGCTATTTTTTTTGTCATCACAAATTACAGGTTGTATAAAATGACTATGATTATCAAGTGCAATCACCTACTGCAGCTCTTTTCTGTCATGTTCGTCTTAGCAGTTGACATTCCACCTTCCTCAAATTGTCAGGACACACACACTGCAAACTGTAGACAACACAAGCAGACTGAGCTTGTTGGTAATTGCTCTTGATAGGCTACAACTAATGTCACTGTGGTCCAACGGCACATTGTGTTTCAAAATTAAAAACATGTCTGCACCGCACAGAAAGAGAATGGGTTAATATACTAAATGTATGGGAATTAGCCGTGTGCAAAAGGCAGTCAACCTACTTTGCATTCAACTGTGAGTCCTTGACATTTTCCCTGTGATGTCCTCAATCCAATAGAATGTGATTTAAAGAGACCATATTTAACAACGTGGCATTAACAATACTGGAAACGAATAACTAATTGGCCAAAAGTTAATTAAGACTGAAATGGAAAAACTCAATCTTCGGGAGAAAGGTGTTTGTACTATATTGCTAGTGAAAACAAGGAAATTACAACACTTCCTAAATAATTATAAAACATCCATGGCATCACTATACAGTCTAATTCATTGTAACAGAAAGACACACACATAATGCAGTAAATGCTGCATGACATTCAAATACATTCAAATCATTTCTTTCTTTTCCCTGTGATTTCTATGCCCTATGCTTTTCTGACTCTTCGTTCTTTATAGGTTTCCTGTCTCACATCCAGCAGCAGTATGAAGTGTGAAGACATTTGACACACCGTACAGTACTGAATGATTCCACCAGCACTCTCTTCAGTTCTCTCTCCAGTTTCATTAGCAGAAGAAGTACGATGTACCATCACAGCAGAGAGCTCTCTTCTTGACATAGTGGGCTTCTCTTACCACCTCATAACCCAGCACCCTCAGAGCTCTGCCTGTGTCTGTAACAATCACAGACTCTCACCAAGCAAGTGGGATTGCATGATCAATTGGTGTCACCCCTCAGACTGATTCCTGACACAGTTCATGTTCGTTCACACAAGATATGTAGTATTGGAGGCTTGTGTTGAACCAAAACAAACAACAATTTCTCATTATTTTGTCTCCTGGACAAGGTCCAAGAAAAAAGTGATTGAAAATCATCCTCAAATAACTATTCTCTGAAAATGTATTCTTATATTGTTTATATCCTGCAGTGCAAAAAATAAGGACATCTGATGGTCCCTGCAAGTACTCATTGAAGTATTTTGGGACTTGGCGCAGTTATACAATTTTTGCTTGTTTTGAGTAATTGCTTATTGCAATAAATTACCAATGATAATTTACAGTATCATCTGGTGATGGAGTGGTGAATGTATCAAATCTACTGTTAGAAGTGAGTACTAAAAGACACAATTGTGAATGGAACGACGCAATCATTCAGTGTGTCAATTGAAAATGGTTCTGAATAATGTAATAATTTATTTTCATACCAACAGGTCACAAACACTTTTTGGTTGTGCTCTCAGTTGTGACAAGCACATTTTGTGAAATTAACTTATTCTGTCTGTGCAAATATATGAGACACATTCTGAACAGTACCTTTTTTTCTGATGTAAATGAATGTGCTTGAACTACTTGCTTTGTGGCAGTTGGACATGGAATACTGTTGTCTCTCAAACCTCAACATTTAAAGCGTCATTCTAGCACATTTCAACCCATAGCTTGATGTTCTAGGTCATAGAGTGCTGTAGGTAGAAAAAAGAAAAAAATTCTGTCTTTTTCAAACCAACGGCACCAAGTGACCTCAAACAACAAGACATGAGGTTGAACTCTACATATCCCTATAACATACAGGTATGTCAAAAAATGTTCAGTAGTAAAATGTATTTTTGACATTTTTGTTTTATGAAAATTTTTTTAACGGAATCTGAAATATTCTTTCCCCTTAGAACTGCCGCACTACAAATCAGACCAATATCAAAAACAAAAAAGTGCTCTCAAACCCACGGGTCCAATATGACAAAGCATGTTTTTTTTCTACCCAAGAAAGACTACGTCTCAAAAGGCGACCAAACAGTGGTTCAAAACAAACAAAAATCCACACACATCCTAAGTATTTGCCTCTCATACAGTTCCCTGACTAGACAGTAATACAAAGAACCCATGATTAACCCTATACAGCTACATAGCTATTGACTCGAGACCCTTTTGGGCTGTACAGCAGTGCAAACAATACAGATACATCATCAGAAGATGTGCCACCGGCCACCTGCATCTCTTGAGCAGCCATCAGAGGGAGGTGAGACTTGAGTGGTAGTTCAGTTGGGGTCTGGAAGGGACGACTTCTGTGGGCCTCAGTTCCATTGGACAGCCTTCATGGATTCTACAGTCACTGTCCCCCCCTCCCATTCATTCTGCTTTTTAAGAGGTCTTGTGGAATAGAACAGTGAGAGTCCTTCCCAGGGTAGAGTCCAGGGTCCAGATCCCTGCCCCTGTTTTCCCATGATGCTCTTGGTTGATGTAAAGTGATTGGTATCCCTCCGTAGATTTACTCTGTGAATAGGCAAAAATCAGAATAGTCAGGAGACTATGGAGACAATTGTGACTCACACCAAAATAGATCACTGATATTGGGTTCATATTTGGTTTACATGAAACCTATTTAGATCAGGCACAATAATCATTCTCCTTTGCACAACCTTTCAGCAGATCACTTGTGTTACTGAGCTGAACATGTGGAGGGCATCACTCCCTAAATTAGCCTTGAACAAGATTCACTACTGTAAAACTGCAACACTTTGGTGCCATGTACACGAATTTGCCTAATTTTGTGATGAAATGGTAATTGGACTGTATTTATAAAGCGCTTTTCTACTCCTCAGAGTAGAAACTAAAAATTTCACTT
Organism: Sardinella longiceps; assembly: GCA_027497455.2. Lineage (NCBI taxonomy): Eukaryota > Metazoa > Chordata > Actinopteri > Clupeiformes > Clupeidae > Sardinella > Sardinella longiceps. Next base: position 27,491,910 of record JAODXP020000017.1, on the reverse strand, counting down.
TCCACAGATGACGATTTCTCTTCCCAACAATCTCTCTCAGGAAGGGGCAACGGCAGCATGCAATGTTCTTTAAAATATCAAACTAATCAGACTAATCATTTGGAAAGTCAAAGGGTAGAAATAATGGCGACACTAACCAGCCTTTATCCTCCCTGCAGCATATAACTCAGGGGGCACTCAGCCTGGACACCTGCGGCTCTGACCTTTCCTGGGAGAGCATTAGATTGCGTCTCCAAGTTATTCTGGCAGCCACTCTGGTGTAAAGGACATCATAAATGTCATCCCATTCAGAAACCCGGTCACACACGTTTTAGCCGATGCATGCCTTAGTCATTGACCACCTGGGCTCTTTTGCTTGGGAGTGTGGCCAAATTACTGTCAATTAAAAGTGAAAATACTGAGCTGTAAAAGCTTCGCTCTTCCTGAAGAGAAATGCACAAGTAAGAATTTAACAAAAATATGACACAGAATATGATGGGCTCAATTCAAAGCAGAGCTAAGAATGGCAGGTTATCAATGGAAGTCAACCACTCTGTCTAAATGTCAGTAGATGTTGACATTTGTGGTGTGTCGTCCTAATAGAGAACCCACTAGTCTGGTGCTGACATTCAGGGCCAACGTAATGTTTGAGTGGCCAGATGAACCCTGATTGCCGCTCGACCAGGTAATGGCGCCGCCATTAGCCACATCTCCACAGGGGCTTGGCTGAGTATTGTGACAGATGCCATGTCGTTTGGAATCTCTCGGCTAACAGGAGTCCTCGCCTGACCTCGGCGTCGAGGTGCCACCCAGCATGGGGACGCTGCACTGTGCTGGGCCCGCATCCAGAGCACTCTCAGGCCCTCGGCCAAGAGCAAATGAGATCGCACTCGGCTCACTCTCCCTCGCCATCAACATGCCCCATCGCCACTGGCGGAAAAAAATAAATAAATAATAAAACAAATACTGTTCTGGGAGGCTTTCGTTTTACCCACTTAAAAGACCATAAACCAAAGTGATGGGCCAAGAGCATTTCCTCTCGTTCCTCCAGGGCCAAAGCGATGCCTTGCCTCGCCGGAGTCCTTCTGTTCTCACACTACTCTGCAGCAGTGGGGAAGGGTTCAACAGCAACCCCCTCAGTGGGTCAGCGAGCCACTCCAAGAATAGCGGAGTGTTCCCTTGTAAAAACCAGCGCTGTATCCAGGTCATCCCCCAAGTGTCCGTCTGACATGTGCAACCCCTTTGCATTGGGGGTGATGGGAGTCCCAGCACTGGAGCAGCAGGAGGCTACATGGCATGACCATGGTTTGCCCCCCACAAACCTCTCTCTTTCCCTCTCACTCGCTCCCCAATTCCTGTCTTTGCCTGTCTAGTGAAAGGACAGACTGTTAAATAATTCAAAGGAGAATGCTTTAAAGCAATATGTTGTGGGGATTCCAGAAACAGCTGTGTTTACTGTTGTGAAAAGGGCTGCTGAAGAGTCCCCTGTGTATGATAATTTCCAGACAAAAAAGTTCTGTCTTTCCCCGTCATGCATTAAAATGCACTGGATATTACAAATGAAAGACATGTTGTCAAAATATCCGTCTTCAGAGAAAGCCCTCAGCAGAGAAAAGCACTCAGTAGAAACAGTGGCTTTACAGAAAGCTACCAATCTGTGTATACCTCTACTTTTATTTAAATTGGGGCACAATTCGGACAGATCTGATTCCAAACAGAGAAGTGCATTGCCAAAGCAAATTAAATATAGTCCAAAAATGTTCCTTTTTACTGTGCCAGGACAAGCCTCATGGCAGCTCAACTTGCACCGCATACATCTGTTTTGAAGTCAAGCCTACTAATGAGAAAAGGGAGGACCTGAGTTTTTAAGGTAGGGGTTGACTGAGTATAACTTGCTAACCACCCACACTTTGTTGCCTCTGTACTGTTACAGTCCAACAATCCATGGGAAAGCTTTAAAGGCTCCCTATGCAGAACCAGCCAATCCTTCTCGGATTTCGCAGAGTTTGTGCTCGCATTTTGTCTACAGAGCTTCCCCTACAACTTTGAGACGTCTCACCAGGCGAAGCTTGAATTTTCCCTATCTCCACCCAGATGCACTATGGATAATTGAAACAGCCACCAATCAACCCAATAAATGCTATAAAACCATCACAATGACTCTTAACCTGTTAAATTTAGGTAAATTGAACTAAAATAGTTGCATAGGGCCTTTCAAACTTAGCCGCCCCGATTTTTGAGCTTGGCCTGGTTCTTTCCCTTTACATTAAGGCAGATGTTTCTCCACAAAGACTGAGCTCTATTCTCAGCATATTGCTCTCAGGGGACAGGCATCCATGCGTTTTAAATAACTACCACCAGACAATTTGACACAGGGCCATCTGGTGACGCATTGTTTGTCTGTGGTGCCTCAGATTTCCCTTAAGGCCATTTGCCCTTAAAATGTCCATTTGTCTTAGAGGTACAGCACATTGTTAAGCTAACTAGCTTTTCTTGTTTAAAGTTAACTGACCTAATGTACTCTATATGTTGGGCCAAACGATTAATGATCATGACAGTTTGGGTCTTCATTAAGGTAACATCGATGTCGATGACATAAATCAAGTTACATAAACTTCATTCCTTGCCCACGTCTCATTTGGGCCCTCTCCCTATGTCGCCATCCTCGTGGAAGAAAAGCGCCTTCGTTATGTCAGCTGTTGGACCTGTGGGGATTGACAGGAAGGCTGAAGGCGCACTGAGGACAGCCCTGCTAACGAGGCCCCTCCGCAGGCGCCGGCCAGCTTAATTAGGCAGATCCAGTTGGTGGGCGGAGGCCTTGAGGAGTCAGCAGGACCATCTGAGCCCTCTCATCTGCCCAGCCACTCTCCCCACTCACTCGCTCGCTCTTTCTGTCCAGCCAGGAGCTCAGACCCATTTGTCAGCCCTCTATTCTCATTAATATATCATAGACCTCCAGTCGAGCTGTCTGGCATCACAGAGCAGACTGTAGTTCTCCACCGAGGCTGACTGGGCCACCCCTACCGAGCGAGCGTCTGAGATGGAAATACACAGGCCTGTTTGTCATCTTACAGAATCAGCAGTGAGGGTAATATTGGGCTGATGACAGTTTTGGCGGATCTCACTTGAATGCACTTATATTACGGTGGGAGAACAATGCAGTGCTGGCAGATGTTTGGTCACGCAGTCTTTGGATTCCACAGGCATATCTGATATTCTACAGAATATGAAATCTAATCAGCACCCTAACACTTTTATGATGCCAAACGATAGTCCTTTGCTTACAGAAATGTTTTTTTGGTTGTAAATGTAGAGCTTTGCATGGGATACAACTAGTTTTCTATCATATGATTATTTTGCAAATGAGGTATGCGTCACATACAATGTATTTGACATTGTAAGTGTAATTAGTATTTGTATGACAGATAAAGGGTGAGACTTATGCTAATAATGTAGAGATCGTTCATCTTCCCCGTGGGTGTAGGGCTGTCATAACACTCTGGCAACTATAGCTTAGCAACAGCATCATGTTCATAGCAGAGGTGGGCAGGTGAGTGAGGTGAGGAGCGTGATTTCACCAAGATGGACTCTGATGAGGTGCCTAATGCATCCTGTTCTCTTCAGTCTTTTGGACGGCGCTTGACTATTAAGGCTTGAAGCTTGTTAAATGTCTGAGACAACACGCTTTGAGAAGTGGGCTTTGCAAGTTGTCTTGCTGCGATCAAAGCCTGTAACTTCAGACTTGCACTACTGCCACTTAGGCACATCAATTTAGGGCACTTGTATTATGATGAATGATCAATGCAGTTTTGACTGAGAGGTACCTACATTCCTAGCTTCATTTTAGGCAAACAAAACCAAGGAGACAAGCCAGTTACCTTTTGAGATATCCATCACACACACACACACACACACACACACACACACACACACACAAAAACACAAAGAGAGAGAGAGAGAGAGAGAGAGAGAGAGAGAGAGAGAGAGAGAGAGAGAGAGAGAGAGAGAGAGAGAGAGTTTGAAATGTTTAGACAAGCTCCAAAACAATGCAATCTAGGACAAATATTTAGAAGTATTTTTAGCGGCCTCAGGCTGTTTTTAAAAAAGTTAGCCTCCTTCGAAGTATACCTAGATGGCATCCAAGGCTGAACTGTCAGTCTATCAATGGATCTTATCATCCATGCTATGAAAGACAACCATCTCATCAGTTGTCAGCTAATAGAGCGCCCTATTTACAAACCATCATTTTGCATTGGGGCTGGTTGTTCCCCTCCTCACTGGCAGGTCTCTCTAAGGAGGCATCGTCTGGCTCAGCCTCTGTGCTGTGTGTGCAGCCGCTGGCATATGTCATGGTAATGCAAAAGCTGTGAGGCTGTGAGCTTGACGTGCTGACTCACCAGGCGTCAGCTGTGTGCAGTGGGAGCAGCGTGGGGCTCTGGGAGTCTCCTCTGAGGCTGTGTCTGGGGTGAGAGTAAGGACCTGGGGCCGGGGCTGGGGCTGGGGCTGAGGCTGGGGCTGTGCTCATGGTCATGCCTGGAGCTGGGAGCTGGAGCTGGGACTGGGACTGGACCTGGGGATGGAGCTGGAGCTGGAGCTGAAGCTCGCACTCCTCCTGCTCTTGGCTCTTCCACTGGCTCCTGGCCTGTCGCAGCCAGTGGCCGCCCAGCCCCCATTTCTCCAGGTAGACCCGGCACAGCTCGTAATTCATGGCTGAGTAGTACAGGAAGTCCAGAGCCAAGAGCACCATGACGAAGAAGCCGTAGATCCACACGCCAATTAGGGCCGTGTAATTGCTGCGAGAGGGAGGCAAGTTAACAGAGTTAATGCACAGTTAAAATGAATCAGCTTTCCTGTAAAATATCGGCTGTGCCATACTGTTGGAAAATGAGTAATTATGCAGGAGATTATTTTCAAAAGGAAAGTATTTCAAAGACTATGATCTCGCCCACATGTTTTTCCATGGCATTCATTTCATTTTCATACTCAAAACAGCCATGTTACAACGAGAAAGGAATTCAATTCTTTCTGTTGCTTACTTTACTGGGTCATCATCTAAATCCTTGCATAACTGCAAAAGTTAAGCTATTGAGTTATCTACTGTATTTGTCAAAAGTCCAAGGTGTCCAAAGACAAATGCACAAATCATTTTACGGTGACCCCATTGTTTAACATCCTATTAAATGGCCTTGAAGTTGACTTTTTTAATTAGGAAGGCTCAAGGGGGATTTATGATTAAATGGTCTTTGAAAGAGCATCTGTAACCAATCAGGTTGAGGAACACTAAAATCTTAAGACTAGTGGTGACCAAACTAAGGCCCAGGGACCTTCAAGAGCCCATTGCTCACGTTCAACCGGAATTCCATGAATTTGGCCCATTGTAACTTCGATCCAATATCATATCTTTGTACATTATTCACCTTATGCAGCCCCGCCCCTTTTTGTCTTTTTTTCTTCCGCGTTTGCCCTCCGATTGTCTTGGAACTTCCGTTAGACGCTGCCTCTCATTCAAATCAACGTAATTTTCATGAAATACCATGATCACAAAACTCCTTATTGTAGCCATAGAAACACCGTTTTTACAGCTGAAAACATCATTTTTTATCTGGCGACTAACTGTTCTAACTTTATTGATGGGTATAGTGAGCACAACTTCATAGTAAGACCACTTATATTAGACCGTTAAAACACCAAATAAGTCAATGCGTTGCTAGACCGTATGTTGAATGACAATCGTCATGGCAGCCCCCATGTTTACCCGTGGAATAAGGTGAATAGTCTCAATATTATCACAGAACAAATCATTTTCCATTGAAAAAAGACGATCTGCTAAACCAAGATGCCCATCTAATTTAATAGTATCAATAGTTGTCAGTACTGTAAGCAATTGCATAGAATATGTTTTCGCCAGCATTGGGATTTTCTAATCCAAGCTGCTGTTGATAAACTGCAGGCGGTTCACTTGTAACTGTTTAAAATTTTGCATTGTCCCAAATTCGATTTTTTTAATATGTGGCCTGCATACAGAAAAGTTTGGTCCCCCTGTTATAACTTATACACAATGGATACAAGGCATAAAACAGCTCTGGATATGAGAATACTACTATGTTTTGTTTTAGATGAGGAAGCCTTCAGCCTTGATGAGGATTTAGTGGATGCACTGTTTATCCCAGAATGTTAAAACTAAAACATGCTAAGCAACATAAGGTCAGTAGCTTCATTAAGTAAGCCCCCAGAGATCGCTTCTGAATGAATGTCAAGCAGTTTAAGAAGAAGAAGAAGAAGGAAAAAAAGCACTTTACAGTAAAAATGACTGATTATACCTCAAGGGACTTTACAAAGCAAAACAAATGTCTTCCTCTTTTACAGTGTGTGTGTGTGTGTGTGTGTGTGTGTGTGTGTGTGTGTGTGTGTGTGTGTGTGTGTGTGTGTGTGTGTGTGTGTGTGTGTGTGTGTGTGTGTGTGTGTGTGTGTGTGTGTGTGTGTGTGTGTGTGTGTGTGTGTGTGTGTGCACGCTGCTTCAGGATGCAATGAATGCTGTTGACTAGTAAGCATGAAATGCCTTTGCATTGACTATGACATGAAAAAAGAATCTGCATAGTTTATCTCAATTCTGGAGTCTGTTAGGCTGCAGTATAACTGATCATACATATTGACAGGGGTTTACCTAACAACTGTAAATAGGTTCTACTTCCACATAAAAGTGTATTTGCTTGGATGTTAGCAGACTGTGGACTGTCCTTGGCACCACTGAGCTAAGCTGAGTCAAAGTGACTCCATGGGCCATCTGACCTGCGGCCAGGGGTAAATATCACAGCCACAGACCTGCTGACCACACTCGAGAGAGCATCAGCTCCACAGCGGGCTTAGCAGGACACTGGCTTAATGCTTAAGGGCAACGTGGCTGGCAGCCACAGCCAAGCTCCAAGAAGAAGAGTCTATTAATGCGGGTCGATGTGCGTGCTACTGCCAGGGGCTTCGCCCAGACCCAGTGCTGCGCCACTCAACATGTGTCTGTTGAAGCGAAGACGATGATGCCTCGAGCATATTTAAAACCTAAGGGATCAAATGTTCAATTCCTTAACGGCTCAATACTTTCTATATTTTATGTGGCACGATTACTGTCAAAGCAGATGCTCAGCCCGTGACAGGTCTGAATTTTCTGTTTCCTTGTGCAATTGCAAGCAAACACCACATTCTGATCTGTGGAATAAAAATAATTGAAGACAAATAAATGCACCTTATTCAGGTAAAAAAGGAAAAAAAAATCACCACAACACTGAGAGCAGTGTGTACAGCTTTGTTGTTTTTCATTATTTATTTTCACTGTTCCCAACTGACACTTACTTGTGTGTGTAACCGTCTGGGGTTGTTGTCAAGTTGACTTGCATGATGTGCTGGAACTCTGTATCATTGCAGCAGTACTTGAAAGCCGTGTTGTTATGGTAACAGCAGAACATGTAGGTCTTGTTGTCGGAGAGACGCGGGCAATGGAAGCCAAAGTGGTAACGCCCCTTGTGGTCAGTGTACGGCTCACACACCCGAAAATGTGCTGAAAGAGCTACAGGAAGTAACACAGAAATTACTGTACAGTAACAACCGTTTCTCAAAAAAAGGTGTGCATGTTTTTTATTGTTTTTGTTTTTTTTTGTTATGTTACATTAATCACAAACAAAACTATCCATCTTTACACACTTGCAAGATGTTGTTTGAGTGAACATGTTTGAGGGAATGCTTTACATGACTTCTGTCATATTAATATGTCTACATTTGTGCTCAAGTATCATCAAACCACTGATATGCCTCCAGGACACCTAATCATCTTGCAGGAACCTCATGATCCGAGGAAATGATGAAAGAGATTATTCCTCATTGATTGAAGCTGTGTGAAAATTGCGCCAGACGCTTGAAGATGATCACCAATTACTAATCTGTCCGTGAAACGAACCAAGGAAATGAATCTGAATGCATGCGAATGTCAGCCCCATCGACTGAGACGTCACTGTTGGCAACTGCTGGTGACAGAACGACTGGCACCCTCTCACAATGCATCAGGAGCGCTAAATGCGAATATGGAAGAGGCAAAAGCATTCAAATGCTTACTAATGACACTGAGTGGGAAGCTCTGTCTTTTTCTTTCCTGTATTTCGTCTAATCTGATTGTCCTTTCACTGAACCAAGACAATGGGATCACTGAAAACCATAATGCTTCCTGCGAGATTGTTGAAAGAGAATAATCACATTTCCGTTGATGGTGAGAGCCCACAATGAGTTCTGACTAGACTGAGTGTTTGAGAGACCTGAAGGTCTAATGACATTGGGCTTATATTAGATTACACCGTGGATGCTGAACGGTCTGACTTTTATCCACTGTAGAGACATCGCTGCAGTTGGATGGACATTGCAAGCTGATGTTCCAGCACTCACAAACACAACAAACACGCAAAAGTTGCAGTTCGGCTTGCTGCTTCTGTCCCTCCCTTTGGCTCTTGGGCTGCCAAATTTGTCAGTGAAGTGCCAGTGTGAGAACATAAAGAAGACTCAGTAATACCCTGTCTTTTCCTGCTGTTATGTCTCACCATTAGGAATTCAGATAAGAGTCTAATCTGCCAGCGCCTTTGCCTGCTTACGCACAATTAGCTTGTCTGCTTCTTCTGGAGTGACTGATCCGCGGCACAGGCACAGTGAGGAGGACGGGGCTGTCATTAGCATTTAGATGAGAACGCAGGAAGACGCAGGTCAGATAAGAGGCTACAGCAGACGCCCAAGGCACCGCGGATCACCCACTCAAAGGAATGGGTTTTTAAACCTGTTCAATAGGGGTGCAAATGTTTAAGGCAGCTACTACACTTATTCTATGCACCTCTGGAGGGTTGAAATGCTTCTTATTGCCGTGACAACAGGGTGTGTTTTTTCATTTACAGACTTCATCATGGGGGGTTAAATGGCCAACAGGATGAAAGCACCCTCTATACAATGACGCACATATTAGAACATGACATCTACATATCCATCAATAGCAAATATCTGTATCAAAGACTGAGGGTTGAAACAGTCGCTCTGATGCACAATGAGATGAATAATGTAATGTGCAGGTGCTGGTCACATTTATCAAGGCTTATTCAACAGAGCGAGTCTATGAGGAAGGAGAGCATGAGTTAGAAAGGGGGAAAGGCCCATCTCAAGAGTTCTAATAAACAACAGCTGTTCCATTCATAGCAGGATTGTCCCCTGGTGCTTCTTTGTTGATCTCTTATTGAGTTAATGATTGGCTAGTTTCAGAGCACTTAAAAAAGAACAGTTTACGTGCAGGCCTGCATCTACTTTAAGATCTGTAAACCAGTGGAACATAATAGGACACCCATCGTTAAATGTGAGGCAGGTCAGCACTGCAACGGCATTATCAAAACAATTCACTGAAAGAAAACTCACTGCAATTTCTTTTATATTACGATGAAAGCATATTTCATATAATATTAAATATTTATGTCCTACATTTGTTTTCTGTAATGAGGAATGCAGGGAAATGCTGAGGGCATAACCTCCCCTCGGGGAGCAGGGATTTTAGAGCCAGATATTTGGCATGTCTCTCTGGGAAAGGATTTGAGCTTGTTTTGACTATGGCATAACTATAAACCAGTCTTGCTTTGGGGGATTTTAGGCCTTGTCTGAGGTAATGCTTGCATATCAGAGGGAATCAGCCTTTGAGGGGGCATGTTAAAGCAGTGCAATGGCATTTGCTGTACACTGTTTGCTTATCAAATGCCATATGAAAAAAAAGCTTAAACAAAGCTTAATTTGTAATGTATGTATCAATAGGCTTAACTTTAAACTCTATCCAATATTAATACAGTTTACATAGGCCATAACATAGGCCGTATAGGCTATGTTACAGCAACTTTCGCACTAATGCTTGAGACTTGCACTTTCTACAGTACATAGCCATGCTGACTCCATGTCCTTCCTTTCCCCTCAGCTGAGGAGACACTGGGCTTTTAAGCCAAGAATTCTCCTGAATCATCACAAGCATAAATAATTGAGAGTCCGTGTTTTCCTTTGTAATATTTACTCCTCACCAGTGTCCCGGCCTGAGTGCACTGGGCAGAATTCCTGGAAAAGTTAAGTGCTGCTACAGTAGCTACAAAACGTGGCTGTGCACTTACCTACTACTACACCCTGCATTCCCTCGCCTTTTTTGGGAGGGAAGTACCTTCGAGTTTTCCAAACTGATAGGCGCTTAGTTCAAACAGTCCTTAACATTTTCAAACTGGCTTTAAGACTCATTAGCTAAACAGAGGACTACTTTATTAAACTCAGATTGATTCTCGTGACTGCTCCTCCTTGAAGTTTGTTGACATTTTGCGTGGTGGCTAAAGGGACCTCAACATGAAGAGTGCCAGTGCTCTGGCAACAGCTCACCCTGATATGTGATGTGTAATGGTGGCGATGGAGAAAACACATCTAGTATGCTAAAGTCATATGCTCTGAAATACGAAGGGTAAATGTAAGGAGACAGGAGAGGCTGGGAGATTCAGTGAATGGTTGACTAGAACTCTGCGTTCACCTGCAGTAGACAGCAGAAGAAAGATGACAGCCAGGACATTGAAGGACTGCCGGTTGGTGACAGTCATCTTCTTTTCCCCACACAGCAGCGGAGGGCGGGAGGGATGGGCTGCTTTAGCTGAACTCCAACATCTTGTTCTACCTCCGCTTGGCACCCATGTTGGTTGCTGTGGAGAGACGCCAGTCCACCTTAAAGGGCAGAGGGCAGAGGTCAAAGATTACAAGTGCAGCCTACATCATGAGTCTGTGCAGAGGTCAAAGGTTACAAGTGCGGCCTACATCATGAGTCTGTGTGTGAGGATGTTGCTCACCACTCAGACCTGATTTGGAATTAGTTCCCTTCAGCACTCACCCCACAGACTATGACTGAGGATAGGATCTAACAAGTTAGTCCATCTATCTCACATTCAAACACCAAGAAGTATTAAACAGTCATGTCTGTCAGTAGGCTGTCTAAAAAGACACATCTCTTGTGATGTGGAGTACATTTAATAGAAGCTGTCAGATGCTGGAGCAAAATTGAATTCAGTGATATGTATGGTGAGACATTTTGAAAATCTTAGTAACCTAAGTGCATGCTGGTGGACCACCTTACTACAACTGGTGATGAAACACAGATGTGGAACTATGAATTATTCCAGAAATGAATTAGCATTCTGTCTGAGTTTCAGGAGGGCTGTGTTAACCTTAGTATAGAGACTATTTTTGGTCTTTAGAAAGTTGCTAGGATCATTATCTATGAGGGCAATTATACCAATGGAGTACATGCTCCATAAATCTTCAGTGTAAATGAGTGAAGACTGAGGAAAATTAACAGAAAAAGTACTCCTGGCTTATATTCTTCCTTCACTGTCTAAAAATGGTAGATTGCAAGGTAGATGTAAATGTAATGTCAATACAAGGCTGTACCACATCTGATTATTAACAAAAAAAAAAAAAAAAAAAGGTAGATGTAAATGTAATGTCAATACAAGGCTGTACCACATCTGATTATTAACAACAAAAAAAAAAAAAAAGAAAAGAAAAAGAAAAGAAAAAATAAAATGTTCTGGTAGAGTGGGTTGCTCCAATCACAGAAGGCTTTGTCTTCCATGTGGGTTTATGCTTGTTCACGTCCCCTCAGGAGGTAGGCAAGTGCTTTAGCTCTCCAGAGGCTTGTTAGTGTGCAGCATCTTTAGCTGGCTGGGTGCAAGCAGACTGACAGTTCTTTGTTTTTTTTTTTGTCAAAGGGACTGGGGTTTCCATTAAGCGTTTAAACATACATTATTCACTGCTCATCAGCATGAGCCTGGGAGATTCCCTGGAAAAGGCCTGCGTAAGCCAGCCTTCCATGTGTCAGGTGGACTGTATTTTTCATAGTATGTCTCTGGTAGGATGAATGATGCATTGCATCTTTTGTGTTTTTGTGCTGGCATGGAACGGTGAGATATGAATTCAGGTAGTTTACATAATAAGATTCACTTGCAACCAAGCAAATCCATACACATCCACACACATATCCTCTCCAACTGCACTTGATTTGATATATACATGACAAATGACTTGAAGAGTGAAGCAGATTGCCTTTTAATCAAGTCAAAGACAATCCAAGCGGGCTTGTAATTGCACTGACTTCAGAATAAAATTTTATTTTGTTATACTGGAGAACCTCAATATACAATATTGATTTCTATGTGTGTAAGAAAACAAAGTGATTTTTGACATTTTTAACAATTTCACTGAAAATGCTTTTTTGTAAACTGCTGACTGGCGCAGACAAACTATATTTTCAGGGTTGGCAGTATGCATTTCAGAACATGCTTCATTCCGGATGCACAGTTTTTGTCTGCCAAATGTGTGATTTCACAACACACTCTGTTAACTTACTTTTAAATGTTGGTCTCAGCGACATGAAGATCGATTTATTATTTACTTTTCATACATAATATATTTACAGGTGTGTATTCTGCCAGGCTATAATGTTTTTTTTTTCTTTATAGCTTTACCAATTACATCCACAGCCACAACTAAAGTGAGGATTAAAAATAAATGCAAGGCCTAGTTCTGTCAGAGTGAGAGGCAGTACACAGACTTATTTTGAGTATTTACAGATTACAAACAAGATTTAAACAGGGGAGCTTAAACCACTTGTGCTAATGACTTTGTCTCTGCTGTCTGAAAACATGATGTTAATATCTGACATCAATGCCTCTACGAATTTTCTCCACTTCAGTACTTTGGTCTTTATAAAATAATCTGTAATCTAAATCAGTGACCTCTAATTTTAAAACAAGGGGACGTTCTTCTGTTGATGAGGGTTGAAACTTCTTGTGTAGGATTTAATGACTTTTATTCAAAGCTCAAGTGGTTTAGTGAAGTAAAAAAGACAGCATTATGAAACATTTCCTTCGGGGGAAGTTATGGCCCTTTAAGAGGTGGTCAGTGATTCACTGTGTACATGGCTACTGTATGTATGCGTCAGAAACAAAAGAATGCTCCACGGCAGTTCTGTCCCAGACTCTGGTGTTCTCAACTGTTTTTGAGTAAACAAATGACCTTGCAGACCAGTCCGAGACATCCATCATGAGGCATCTCCATCAGTCACCACCCTCCCAGAGAAAAGTGGTCCTGACGCTAATATTCACCTCCAGACGGGGACAAGGACCCTCTAACTAACTAACTAACTTCAAATTCCTTCGGCGGACATGTGGGAGTGCATCCTCCGTCCAAAAGCAGCTACTCTGTCACTGTCAGCATGCCTCATGATGACGCAATGGGCCTCTGATGGATGAACATTGTCCAAACGAATCAAGTTTTATTGTCTTTTTATAGCTTCACGAAACTCCAGCGGTGATCCATGAGATTGAGAGCCATCACTTGATTAACATTTTGATGTAATGACAGCCGCTGGGCATACAGTATGCGTAGGGGGTGGGTGGGGGGGGTTCTTAATGACTTTAATGAGAGTCCTCCACTGACTTTTTGTGCTCTAGTGTGTGTGAAATGGCCTCAGCGTGCTAAAGACCACAGAGGGGCTATCCATAGGCTATGACAGAGATAGCCCCTTTTTTCTTCAACTCTACTTTCATATGAGGCATGTAATCAACACTGACATGATAAAAAAGAAAAAAAGTTACGCTTGTTTATTCCAGCCTCTCAAAGCTGCTGTGTAGCTCATTCATGTATACCCCTCATGCTGTCTCTTGGTAATCTGGGTAAACCAATTAAATTCTACACAGGGGTGAGGGGGTGGGGGGTATTTAATTGTAATGAGAAAAATGAACCACACAATCCATATAGCTCATCCTTATTTAATGAGACAATCCTTCACTCTCATAACACAGCGTCTCGCTGTAACACCAAAGAGGAAGGTAGAGATTACATGATTATTGCAAAACAAGCGTTGCTGTCATGCATCAATTGTTGTGGCAATATGCATTATCTAACAGGCAACATGGAGACTCTCCATACACGCCAAGATTCAAAACGTGTCCTTAAAGAGTGGTTACTTTATGAGACTGCAAGAAATTGATATCATAAATAATGAGCACTTTTTTTCCCCCTCTTTACCTGTGCAGATTAAGCGTGTCACAACATTAGGACTAGCTGGGTCCTTTGGAAAGAACATGATTAAATCTAGTGGCCAGCTAGTTATGACACTACTGTACTGTGGTGTTTCCTTGGAAACTTGATGTCACAAAATCTGAAATTTTCTTGCCATGGTTTTGCAGTAAGTAGCAATTAACATATGTATGCTTGAGAATCTGTCTCTTGTGTGTGTGTGTGTGTGTGTGTGTGTGTGTGTGTGTGTGTGTGTGTGTGTGTGTGTGTGTGTGTTTGGGGGGTGGAGGGGTGAGCACAGCAGGGTAGCTGCATACTCTATAGAGAGAGTGTTGCAAAATATGATCTTCTTTTTGTCGCTGTCGGCAACTCCTGTTTTCCTTTTCAGTGCTTTGTTAAGCTGACAACATCAGCAGAAGCAGCAATCAACCAGAACTATACTGGAGGGCCTTTCTTATTTCTTTTTGCTTGCTCAGAGAAATACACTTTCTTTTATAAAAGAACAAATACAGTTGGTTACTACAAGCACATCAATCCAATCTGAAGCTGAGAGTTCAGTGTACTGTGATTTTTTTTTACTGCATTATAATTTATTAATTGCCGTGGTCTCCATTGTGTTTAAAACCTTTCAAATATATGTTGCTTAAGGGCGTCTATGCAGCAGAAATCCTTGCAATAGGTTTAAGAGTTGCAAATGTCTTAGCCGTAACTCCATCTGCATACAAGAACTCATTATCAGGGCTGTACCTTAGAACAGCCAAGGGGTTTAAGCTAAGCTGTTATGAATACCCCCTTTCTGACAGAGAATTAAAGCACCACTTCTTCTCTGTACAACTTTTTTTTTTTTTTTCAAAGTGATAAAAATATGTGGTTGGATGATTTCTAATGAGACAGCCATTGGAGTGTAATATGTTGAATTCTTTTGAGATCAGTGTTTCAAAGTGGGCCAGGGACAGGAATTTATTATATTAGACCATTTATATAAAAGTCATTACTCAACTATCATCTACAGTAACCCATGCTGACAAAAGTGTCCAAGGACCAAAGCATTTTTAATCAGCTACATGTAACCACATCCCTCATGAACAACAAGGAATGAATGTGGAAGACATAATGGAGAGACTTCTTTCTCACTCCCATGATCTAAAATACCAGTACATTAACAGCCTCATAGAATAATTGCCTAAGTCATATGTGACCATTGTGTGGCTTCACTAACCAACTTCAACCTTAACCCAAAATTGCCATCTAAAGGAAGCAGACTGGCTTACTAACTTCACCCCACCCACAGACACACACACACACACCAAGTGGAGTTTGAGGCTGAATCCCTGCAGTGAACTCTTTTCCCCACCACACATACAAGTGCAGACAAGTGGCTTATGAGAGGAAGACAAAACTTTAACTCCAGAAATGTCTTTCATGGAGCATGGAAGCTTTAGCGTAAGTACTTCCAGGGAGACTCAGTCGTTTCATCATTCATTGCATTACCAATCATATTCGCTCTCCTGTTTTTATAGGCCTGTCCTTTCTACCTGCTCTAGACAACAGTCTTCCGACATTCTCACCTCCCTCCCCACCACTGCCAGTTGGGTCCCGGTCCTTCTGTCCAGGGGTTGCCTTCGTCCCTCCCAGCTTACGAATCAACAGGATCTGCTGGGCCAAGCTTCCTGCTAACCCAGACCTTGGACAGGGCCTACGCCAAAAACTATTTCAATAATTCTTGTATTCTGTAAACTCATTAAATATTTGTTCATTGTATCATTCATTCATTCCTCTGGGTCTTTCTGAAAGAACTTTCCCAAAGCAAGAAAAGAACATGACACAGCCGGAAAGGTACTAGTAGCCATAAAAATCATGTAGAGCATTTGACAAATGGTGTTCCCTAACACCCCCCCCCCCACCCCCACCCACTGAAGATGACATAGCAAGTGATTCCTCGGTAGCCTGATGCCTCTAGTATATACTTCAGTGAAATATGGAATGTAAAAATCCATAAGGTCCAGATATTCTTGGAAGTTAACAGGCAAGTCCACTACCACAACCACATTCATACCACATTTCTACCATGTGAAGCCATGGTATTGGACATAGCGCAAGAGAATGCAAAGCTATGTAGAAGATGAAAACTGGACTTGATAACTGAGAACTAGCTTTTAAGCATCTTTCCGGTGGGCCCTTTCCAGTTGCCTTTTGTGTTTGTGTGAAACGGATGATGCACTCCATGCACTTACTGTAATAATGAAGAAGATGGAACACTAATTGTGACAGGAAATGGCAAACATTGATTTTCTTCCAGGCCGAGCCATTTTGACTCCACTGAGTCCAATAATGATGGTGAGGGGCTGTGTCTATCATACTGCTTTGGATATCTACCATCTCAGTGCTTTTGTCAACTCCTATTTGCTGTGGCTCAGTGCTTTCACATAAGCCTACTTCTCTGAACCTTGGACTAAAGATCCCTGACCCAAAGGCACAGAGTTGGAAAGGAATGACAAGAAAATATAATTATGTCTGACAGTCTTGTTTTCTTTCTCATGATTATATAAAATAATAGAAAATACATACATTTAGAAGGAAATGTATGGCTTGAGAATCTCTTATAAGGGCTTGATGATGCGATCTTCTTTCATTACCTACTTCATCCTGATTTGTCAGTTTTGATTTATAACTGGTTTGACGCAGATATTCAGAGAAATTCAAAAATAAATTTGAATAACTTTTTTAAAGTCGGTTGATAGTAATGCACGGGCTTTGGTTTATCTCTTTTTGCTTTGATGCCAATAGCACTCTTCCAGTTAAGTGGAAGTTAGACAAGTCAGACACACAGGTGATTAGTGAGATCTACTTCTAAACTTCTCATGAAATCATTTCATGCTGGCTTTCATGTTACATAACATGCTTGCTTCTTAATCACAACAGTTCATGTGTAAATGCTTTGATATAAAAACCACGGCTGTCCCTCAAGACTGCACATGAAAGCACTGATAACATATTCAGAACTATATAGCATGTAATAGGACTGAAAAACCTGCCCTTATCAGCTTCTCTAAGCTCCTTCTATACTGTGAATAATGATAAAGAATACATCATAATCATTAAAATAGAGTACATAGGCCTACTGTATGCTTTTTTATGGTTTGTGTGGGTGAGACATGTAAAATTTCAAAACTGCAGGATATAGAAAAGGTTCATTTTTAATTGACACAAGTAAGGAAAATTTAAGGCTGTTAAATTAGGATCCTGGGAAGAAGCTGCTGGTAACCTGTTCTCTCAGTTCACAGCAGGTGGTACTTTGTTTTCTGTATCCCCATGATAATTCTTGCTTCTGAATCTGTGCTTATCTGTCAGCGCATGCACAGAGAAGGAAAGACAATTCAGATTTTCTTCATTTAAGAACAAAGGATTGGAAAGAGCACTGATATAAAATGCAATGTATTGCTAGTCATAAATAGAACAAAACAAACGGTTATAACTTATGCTCTGAATATTTTAGAGTTATTCAATTGAGCAAATTTATAAGGATGACTTGATATAATGTGATTTGATCTGATATGATTTGTTCCACAACGAGATCAGGATGCACTTTGGGGAACATCCTCGATGTGTTATCTTATGTATTCCAAGCAATGACCACTGATGGTTTACTTTAAAAGCCTTCAGACTTAATAAAACAAGAAAGAATCCTGATTTGCAATCGATTATTTCAGAGATCAGACATGGATCTCAGCCTTTAAATCATGAATTGAGTGCACTGAGCCAAAAACTCATGGCAGCTACATGTTTTTATATGCGGTGTTCCCTGAAATGCATGTAAGCAGACATCCAGCTGTCAAAGCTCATTTCGCAAATCTGACAGTCCTTAACAATTAACTCAACCACATATGGCAGAGAAACATGTACACACACAGTACTGTAATGTTGCTAAACAAACTCATTTGCTCATTTTTTCATGTTAAAGCAATTTGGTCCAACAAAAATTACTTCGCTTAACAGTCACTTGAAAGAAGTAAGCCATGAAATTTCTCCTCTTCCTTTCGACATGATTTTCAACCATATTCAGAGTTTCTACATGGTTTAAAACTTGATTTTTGTCTCTACAATCCCAGTTAAAAACCTCTTTTCCTTGAGCTCCACACTCAAGTGGCCAGAGTGGGAGAGTGTGCTGTGACATCATCCCTCCAAAGTTCCACCATTCATTTCAATGGGCCGGAATTCGCCGTAAAAACGCAGATTGGGGGCGAACGACAAGCAATACCGTAACCCCCGTTACAGAACGTTTCGGCGTTCGAACCGCTTCTCTATCTTGAACGCTCCAGGAGGAGTAGGAGGGGAAAAAACGCGTCGGAATAATAATAATAATAAGAAGAAGAAAACTTAACAATATCAATAGTGTGCTTGCCTTACCGTATGAACTATTAGTGCATATACTCCCTGAGATCATAGATACAGTGCTACTTTCCATGGTGTTGGAGATACATCACTCTGTTGAAATTTATGAAAACTATGTGAGCAAAGAGAGTCCAGTCTGATCCCATAGGGGAAGGCATCAAATGTTCTCTTAAGACCCCACAGTTCACATAACTCCTCTGGAAGCCATTTAGCTGTTAGGCTTCAACTCAACCACTTTCAGTCCTGCGGAAAACTCACTAAAGTGTTCCTAGTAAAGACAAGAGTTACACAAGAGACATTTGGTCTCTAGATGACAAATGCCTTGACTAAACACTGAATGTCTTTCCCTTGTAAAGCATGTTCTGCATTTAAAACAAGTTTGTTGCTTGAATGATTCAAGAGTCAGCCTAAAAAACTTCAAAGTAGAAACAATGGAGAAAATAAACATGGAGAGAACATGCTGTCTAAGAATATCATTCCTTGTCATTCTCACTTATGTTTGCTGTCAGGGGTGTTTAAGTAACCATATACTCAACACCACCGTAACCCATGAGAAGAATATGGTTGGAATATGTTGTTACTTATATACATACATATATATACATACATATACTGTATAGACTTTGAATATACCAGAAACTGGTAATAATCCAAAAATCCTAATATGTGAAAAAAGGCAGTAACTCTTCCATCAAATTTGTATTAATTAATGTATGTAAAAGGTTTTTTATCAATAAATGTATCTAAAAGGTATCGCACGAGATCTCATGATTGGTAGACAAAAAGCTCTCTGCAAGTGCTTGCCATTGTTGCTGATGAATACCAATACAACTCTTTTTAGGCATATTCTTTAAAAATCTAATTCTTCTGGTATATGGACCATTGGGGACATTAACTGCAAATGGGAGTAACATCACTCCATTGTAACTGGACTCTTGCAGGTTAACCATTCAGGAAGTCAAAAGGACTGTCAGAAGACTAATTGACTCAATGACAAAAAACTTCATGCAAAGACTATTAGAATATTTTTGAAAAATTGGTTTTGCTGTAAAGGGTCACATACATAACAGGGACTATCCATACGGTCCACTTTTAGAACAACTGGAAAGATAAAACAAAGTTGATTACTGCCCATCCTAGTTGCCACACTTCACTCACACCTCTTGGTGAGTGTGCCTGTCAAGTCACACTCTCACTAAGCGAGGGTCCACTGAGTAACAGCATTCCTGGGATGGCACGGAGGGCGAGGCAATGGCATCTAGTGCTTAACTGTCATCTCCTGTTAACAGACGCCTCGATTCCTGGCTCACGGCTCTTGTGTAGGCTGTCATCCAAGGCCCAAAGAGACATTTCTTTTTTTTTGTGCCCAGGCTGGATGGCTACAATTCACATCATTACAAAACCATTACTATATGTCACAGCCACACATTACTGACACTCATCTGCTGTGATAGCTGATCATCATCCTCTCTCAACCACTGCCTTTGGCACAATCTGTCCAGATTATTGTGCAGAAATAAGACAGGCACAATACAGCAATGCACCACAGAGTCTGACACATTTCCACAATGGTCTAAAACCACCATAGTGGGCCAGAGATCAATCAGAGAGTCACACACAACCAAAGAGCAAATGATGGGCCTGAGCAATCACCTTCCTATAATGACATATATTGTGGAGAGGATAAACTTGACAGACATAATTGGTATTGACAGAGAAATTGGTCTTTCTACATTGACAGTCCTTTGTGATTTCAAGATCTTAGATGCAATTTGTTCAGAACTCCAGACACCTAAAGGGTAGGAGATAGACCTACAGTACCAACCGTTTCATTTGCCATTTGGAATGATCACAACTCCAATAATGCTGTTGGCCAATTCAATTCAAATTCCAACTTCTGAATCGAATGGAAGCCGATTCTAAAATGTAGAATTAAAAGTCTGATTAATTGACTTTTTATGACATGGACTTGGGTCTGCTTTAGAGACAGAAATCCCTAAAAAATTTAAATCTGACCAATTTCACACAAGCATTGATAAGCACAGCTGAGACTGCTAGGCTAGGTGCTACGACAACAGGAGGAAGCAAGACATTCATGAATGACTTTTTTTTATAAAGCACAAACTTAGTGTCTCTGATTGACCAAACTGTACATTTGCTTGTATAAAACCCAAAATGGCTTGAAATGCCCCAAGGTCAGACCCATGAACCATATCTACCCTGAGACAGAATGAGAGCATCACCCATTCCCAATTCACAATCTCATATCCTATCCGCATTGCTTTTTGTGTGTCTATCTGTATCTAAGCATACAGTTCTGATATGTAGATGCAATTTTCAAACTCAAAAATATAATAAAATTCATAATAAAATACAACCAAATGTACTTGCTTTATTCTACTTGCTTATCCTTTTGTAAATATATGCTTGGTAAACTGAACTCACAGGCTTAATTACTTTTTTCTCATTTATTGTGTTGACTCCCTGCAGTGTGCCAAATGGAAAAGTCTCATTTAATAATCCCCTCCATCTTAGGGCACACAATAAAAACACACCAAAGTGTTACCTAACCTTTGACTGGAGGGGTGACCCCTCTAACCTGTGCTGTATGGGGAGAATGCATTAGCAGACGTCACACCAGTCTAACCACTGACTCCCAACCCCTTGATAAACGACCTCGTAGGCATACTCTGCTGTGATGATTAGCATTAACTGTGAATTGCTAAAATCCACAGTGTTGACCCGCAAATCACATATGACCATGTTGCCCACATAAAGCACACACAAACAAAGAAATATATGCAAAGAAGAGGTCAGAAATGCACACAGGCAAAATATCAGTTTTAAATTCAGTCAATAAATCCCTTTTTTTTGTGACTCAAGACCCACACACATACAGACGCCATGAACTCACACGTGTATGTATGCACCAGCGGGTACACACACACACACACACACACACACACACACACACACACACACACACACACACACACACACACACACCAGTGTGTAAAATAATATCATTAGTCTGGGAGAAGGCAGCCTCAGTGGAGCACAGAGGGATTTTCCTTTTATTTTCCTTTTAAAATCCCCTCATGCGCTGCAGCCCACCCCCACATGCCTGTTTCCAAGTTACCAATGCTGCTTGCCAATCCCATTTAATTGCCTCACGAGCGCAGGGAAAGTAGAGAAACAGAGAGAAAAAGAGTGAGAGAGAGGGAGATACTGGAGCCAGAGAGACAGAGAAACAAAGACAAAGTCCACCTGGATATCAGACAGAATTCCAAACCAAGGAAAAGAACACAGTGAGATGAACTGATTTATGGAACTTAAAAGAGAGAGCCATAGGGAGAAGATAGTCTAAGCTAGACTATTGAGTTCTGCCAAGCCATTCAAGACAAACTTTTTCATTTGAGCACAAGGGTCTTTTGTGTTCTTACAGTCAGGTTATTCATCCAGTTACAATAACAACAAATCCACAACAAAGAAAAGGAGGCTGACTAAAAACAAAACAAAACAAAACAAAACTTTACAAACAGCTTTCGCAAAGGTTAGCAGATTTTGGCGATAGGGCGAGTGAGGATCGCCCTCTTTGTTCTGACTGACTGACTGACTCTGTCTGCTTGCACTCACCTCTATAGAGACTCCTTGGGAGAGGGTCTTCCCAGCTTTCCTCCCTCCAGTCAATTACTCCTCATGTGCTCCATGCTTGAGCGTCTCGTGTTACCGCGCGTCGCGACAAACCAAAAACATCCTGCTCAGTCACACAGGAGGGAGATGAAAGCCACCAGCTCAACAAAAAAGAAAAAAAAAGAGAGAAAGAAAGAAAGAAAGAAAGAAAGGTGGAAGTAGAGGGATAAAAAGAAGAGCAATATTCCAGATCCTCAGGGCACTATCCAAGTGGTGAGAGCATGGCAAAAGTCAAAGTGGAAAAGAAAAGAGAGCGGTGAGCGCACGCAAGAAGATGAAGCGATACTGATGGAGAGGGAGAGTGTAGAGAGAGAGAAGAGGGAGGGGAGAGTGGGGGAGGAGAGAGAGGGAGGGAGAGAACGCAGATGAGAGACTGGTGTGGGGTGTGTGTGTGTGTGTGTGTGTGTGTGTGTGTGTGTGTGTGTGTGTGTGTGTGTGTGTGTGAGTGCATGTGTGAAGGAGAGAGAGGCAGAGGGTGTAAGTGCACAAGAGGATCATAGATGAAATATGATGAAATAGGATCACATGGTCAACTGCTACTTCTTAGCTGATTTGCTGTGAGTGCTTCCACTTTGGGGAAATACTTTTTTGTCTGTCTCTCTGTGTGTGTGTGTGTGTGTGTGTGTGTGTGTGTGTGTGTGTGTGTGTGTGTGTGTGTGTGTGTGTGTGTGTGCGCACATGCAGGTCAAGCTCCACCTTCTGTCTAATATGCCCTTGGAATCCATTAGTCCACCTATCTGTTGATAAGATTATAGGAATCTCCACCATTACATGTTTAAAAAGAGAGAGAGAGAGAGAGAGAGAGAGAGAGAGAGAGAGAGAGAGAGAGAGAGAGAGATGGAAGCTTCTAGAATCTTCTCAGTGGTGAAGATGTGGGGGTGGCAAGAGCTATTGGCTAAAAGGCCATGTCTTTGGGATGAGCATCCCTAATAACGTGACTCCCTACATGGCTTTTGTAAGCCAACAGAAAAAAAACAAAAACTCAAGCACGCTCTCTCCAGACAATCTCTTCTATTTCAGTGAAAAAAAGCCTTTTGCTGCTAGTGTCACTCTGATGGTGACTAATGCATCCCCCAAAATAACACGTCACCATCCGAGGCATCCCAAAAGATCCTTGTGGAACGGGAGCGGAGAAGCCCATATGGAGCTGTCAGAGCACATACATGGATGCGCTTCTGTCTAATGGAGATATTTATCCATGGCATATTTGCATTGATCCTGCATATATTGACCTTTTGCCTGTTTTTTTTCTGGAGTGTCAGAAATTGAGATGTACCCAGGCTGGGGTGCTAAGTTTAAAGGGCAGTGTCAATCACAGTTGGACTGCCCCATGGAGATGCCTGTAGCTATGTGTGCCCTGCGCACATAGCTTTTAAAGCAGTCGAAGGCGACAAAAAAATAATCAAACATGTGCTATTATCAACTCAATCTCTTCCTAAAAGTCAATGACAAAAGGTTTGCAGGTTAGCATGTCAACAAATTGGTGATTTGAAATGCTAGGTAAATTGTCAACAGTGGAGAAGAGAACAGGTAAACTCTACAGTAACAACGGGTCCACTGGAAGTCAAACCCATCTCCATCAAGTTAAGTACTCCATCAACATAGTAATAATAATAATAATTGGATTTTGATTTTTGGGTGGACCACATCAAGAGAGGATGCATTATGGCTGAACCAAAGAAGGTTCGAGTAATGTATGAATGTGGTCATACACATTCACAGTGGGGAAACAAGAGGATCACTACCGGTAGGCGAAACACAATCATGTTCCTACAAAGTTTAGTTGGCTCATTTGAGGAAGAGATAGCTGCAACTTTATAGAAAGAGTAAAAAAAAAAACCCAATGAATTCACAAAATGAATGCCCTTGTGTAATTTTGATGCCAATTTATGTTTTTGCCAAATCTGGATGTTTGTACTTACATTTTTCCAACAACTTTCTCTGGTCCATGTATTTGATTATGTGGTCCCATATGCACTATTATGCTTTTGAAAGTCAGCTGACATCTTGAATGTTTGTGTGGTTAATAAACTGACTGTTTAGCACCGTCTTTCTTGTTAGGACATTTGTCATTTTCCCCCAAAACTGTGTGTGTGTGTGTGTGTGTGTGTGTGTGTGTGTGTGTGTACTGTATGTGTGTGTGTACTGTATGTGTGTGTGATCCTTCAGTGATTAATTGTTTGCCTGGTGTGCATCACATAATGAGGTATAATTTTTCAACCTCCACCAATTGATTCATACTGTGAGTGTTTTGAATGTTAAACGTGCTTCTGACTGACATTGTCATGCTAGATTACCTATTTCTCATTCATGAAGCATCAGCACTACGTGTTGCAACTTTGTGCTACAGGATCAACAAGTCAATCTCTTGTTTCTCAAGCCCCCTTGTCTGTAAGAACCACATTCCAAAGGTCAGAGAAGAATCCCTGTGTGTGTTTACTATAGCCAATCAAAGAATGTGTCAATGGAGAATCTTATGGCTTGTCCAAGGCATCTTTCAAAATGTGCATGGAAGGACAGTGGCTGACAATGTTAACTAGCCTAGACCAAACAAATGGAACAGACCAACACCCTGGAGATATGTTTTGGAGCTCTGCGAGGGTAACTTCCCCAATTTAGTCAAAGCAAGAGGATTCCCAACCCCACTTGACATGCATGCCTTGGGATTGCATACAAGAGCATGAAGCTGAAACTGATCTACTGACTGGAACTGAAGCTAGAAAATGAAAGAGCTAAAGAACCTGACAATGAATAATTCAAGTAGAATTTCTGAAAGTGCACACACTACATGAGAGTTGGTTGGTAACTAAACTCATAAACCACATGCTCAGACCGTAGCTCGCCAACACACCAATGTAGAGGATAAATGATTTACAGTTTGTCTATTCACTTTAAAAGTGAAAAGATTCTTCTTACTTTTACTGGGGCATTCTTAATCATTAGATTTACCTTCCAAAGCATCAATTTACTGATGTTCTTTGCTCGTATACAAGTAGCTCACAACATGACATGACTGACAATGACTAAAATACCAATAGCATTCCTTACCAATAAAAGAACAGAAAAATTACAAATACAGTGACTGCTGAACCAACTGAAACGATTGTTGTGAAAACAGAGGATCACCACATCTGTACATGACCAACTTTCAGAGGGAAAAAAGCTCAATGCTGAGAGTTTTCTATTGCTCTTTTTACTGCTGTTATTTTCAGTATCAAATCAATACAATGCTGTAATGATATTAACTATTGCATGGAACAAATATTTCTGTACAGTTACATGCTTTGTGCATGTCTGTCTGTGTGTGTGTGTGTGTGTGTGTGTGTGTGTGTGTGTGTGTGTGTGTGTATGTGTGTGTGTATCACTCTGTATGTGTGGGTGTGTGTGTAATCCATTCTACTACAGTGCATTTACTGGGGCTTAAGACCTAATGTTTGACTGAGACGTACCTCTGCATATCGAGGCCTCTCGTCTCTCACTGCTGAATAGACAAACACCTGCTTCTCCATCTGCTGGGTGCTCATAAAGCAGGGGAACCCATAGGACACACGGCCATCTTCTGCTGCACGGCACCTCCTGACATGAGAAGATAAGAAACAAAGGGACAGGGCTATAAAACATTTATGAACCAGCCATCATCCACCCATCTCGTCTTTTTGTTCAGGCAGAGGGATGGCTTGCGAGAATACCAGTCTAAAAGGCCAATGTGGAAATTGGATATCAAATAATATCAAATTGGATATCAAATCATTTTTTGAAAGTGTATATTTAAAGCTGCTATGCCTAATACACACCTTTTGTGTTACTAATTCTGTTCTACAACCAGCATCACTAACACCACATCATCACACTTGAGTGGCTTGCTTTCTTTACACGGCATGGCGGTAAAAACTATGCAATAGCCTACTGATTGGTGGCAAGCATCAATTGTAATTAGTGTAACAATGGAGAGAACTCGTCACTCAGATCAATGTGGCACTCAGGCTGAGCATGGATTTTTTTTTTCCTTTTTTTCCTCACAGTGTACATGAAAAAAAATATATCAATAAAGAGGTGATCCATTATTGGTTTTGTAAAGGACAAGCACCATGTTGCATAACTGAATTCTTTGGAGGGCAAATTATTAGTCTTCAAAATAAGACTCCACAATTATTATTATTACCTCCGCCAAGGAGGTTATGTTTTCGGTCTCGTTGGTTTGTCTGTCTGTCTGTTTGTTTGTTTGTTTGTCAGCCGGATAACTCGAAAAGTACTGCACGGATTTGGATGAAATTTTCAGACAATGTGTATATTGGGACAAGCAAGAGCTGATTAAATTTTGGTGGCGATCTGTGATCCAGAACATGATCTGGAATGTATATTGTGTTTGTGACCACATGGCGGAGGTCTGCGCTCTCTGAGCGCTTTTCTAGTTCCAACATGTACTGTACACAGTCAAGACGAACAGGGAATGTAAAATTACTCTCATAAACATTTAATGGAGGACTAATATAACTTGTGGAATAACAAACGAACAAACAAACAAACAAACCTCCCAAACTACCAAAACCCACAAAATCACATATTCCTGACATTGGACAATGCAAATTCTAAATCATATTGTATGATGAAATATATATAGCACCCAAATAGATAGATTTAACTGAAGTTCAACTGAATAATTTGCAACTTTCTTTTACCTACTCAGATTCTGATTCCACCACAAGAAATAACCTAGGTTAGTCTACCTGATACCAATTTCTGTGAATAATCAACACCAAGAATTAAAATAGCTACTTATTAAAGAACAATCTAAAAAAAAATCTAGAAAAAAATATCAAAGAGTAATCTAAAAACAAATGACTGACCTGTCACAAGTCATCCAGGTTATTCTCATGTATCTTATTGTTACGTTAAAACGTTAACGCTGAAACAACCCTGAAGCATGGTGTGTGAATTACATTTAAACTAGATGTTGCCAGAGGGTCTGTCAGCTTTCCTTTGATCAAACATAGGCATTTTCACATGTCACGCGTCTGTCTTTCATCCTCCTCGCTATCTAAATGTTGTAATGTCCATAAAAGCTGTGTGTGTGTGTGTGTGTGAGTGAGTGTGTGTACGCTCCAGGTGGGCAGAAGAAATCAAGCGAAATCGTACTTGTCATTTCAGCCTCCAAGCCTCTATGCATGGCCAAAGATACACACACACGTGCACAGACGCACGCACGCGCACACACACACACACACACACACACACACACATAAAAGGTAAATAGGAAAAGTAAAGGAGACAGCAGGAAATTGCCTCAATCCAGCACTACAATACAGGATTGATGAGAAGATGATAGCTCTTAAAGTGTTTGCCTCCTGTTACAGGAGCGCCAAGGATAAAAACAGGTGGATTTTAAAGAGCAATGAATCACTCCTGTAATGCTACATAATAATAAGTGCTATTGCCAGCCTGACGGTATTATTCAGTCTGAAGACTATCTATAAATGATATCTGGACAGCATTTCACATAAGGCAATTCAATATCACCAGCGTTTTATTAACACACTCTAAACTTGAATGAGAAGAATAAATAACATTTTAAAGAACACATTTCTGTAGACGTCATCTCTGCAGGAAAAAAAGCCTACAAATACACTTCTGTTACCAGGACCTAATGTGTCTTCATCCATTTGGCATAAATAAATAACTGCGTTTCAATGTGAGAATGTATGTCTAAGTATGGCATGTATGCATGCATGATGGCAATGCATCAAATGCAGTGTAATTAGAGGTGGTTGAGGCTTGCACTTTGAAGTTGGTAAGAATGAATGTTTGAAGACAGCGGGCTGTGGCATCAACACAGTCTAGTTGCCATGGCTAGTGTGACGTCAGACAGGCCAGAGAAAGCAATCGCTGTTATTTTCAGCCCTATGCTTCTCAGCGGGTAAGTAGAAAGCAGAGCATTCATTTCCATCCACATGGGGAGTTAAAAAAAAAAAAAAAAAAAAAAAAGACAGAAATGCTGGAGGAGGTGGAGACAGACAAAGGGTCCGAGGTCTGACCCAAGAGGAACCCTTTATCAGGCAAAAAAGCGCTTGTCTTGTATCCGTGACACTCCTAACAACCAAGTTAGTTTAGTGCAGTCTGTATTTGCATGTCTACCCTGCCTTGATCATAAAATGTAATTCATGATGTGCATAAACTGTATCCTGCATACATACAGGCTATCCATGATGTTTGCCAGACATGAGGTTATGGGGGTAGGGTTGTGAGTTTTCTGCTCATGGTTTTGTTAAAGAGGACTGTCTTTTTTCTGTTGGGATATTACATAATTGAAGGTTTTGTGGTTTGCTTTGGACTGAAATAACAATTGTTGCCAGGCATCTATTCAAAATGTAGTACAAAACCTACAAGGTACTACAAGGTAAGTTGTAATATATTTTTTCATTAATTTGATTATAAATTGCACAATATTGTGTTATGTATTATTATCATGATGACCTACAGCATTCAGTCACATGTGACTTTCCTCATATCACATAGCTGTACTCTTATGCCCAATCAAAACTAAATGAAAACCCTGCACTTTGGATAGGCTATCATAAATTACTTATGGTGGTGCATGAAATGCTATACTACTCATGCACTGAACATTTTGTTATAAATCATGACTCCTCAGAAAATGCCTAAGTTCCACTTTTGAGAGAGAGAAGTATTCTAAGAAAAAACAAAACTGATCAGAGCTGACATCTCCTGCTGAGCAGAAAGATAAGCGAGAGAACAATGGCCAAACAGCTCCTTGAATGCTTATGTGAAAGCAAAGGTGGAAAGGGGGGATGACGAGAGGGAGCAATTGAGGATCTATTCCAGAGACTTGCCACATTTGTGCCTCAGACATCAATTAGTCCAGAAATAGTCTCCACCAGGGGAATAATTACATGTTCAGAAGAGTGAGAGTGGCTTCTCAGGATCCATATCATTGTGAGATTTGGCAGGTGGGGGGAAAGTGGGACTTGTGATTTCGTACTTTTAAGGTAAATATAGAGACAGACAAAATGTGCATCAAGTTTAATAATTGTGCATTATAAAAGAAAGAGTATGATGGGTGGTCTTGCACTCCTTGCTGTTCGGGGTTCAACAATTTTGTGTTACATTTTGTGTACTGTAACAAAAAAGTTTTTTTTGTTCAGTGATCGATATGCTGATGAATAGGCTACATAATTGATAAATAATAAGTTATTTATATTACTTCTACTAAGAGTGCATATATATGAATCATCTGTAGAAAAATGTATTTTATTTTCTTTGCTTCAATGTTGATAGAGACTGACACACTTAAAATCTAACTAACTTCACACACCTTGCTCCATTGTTCCAGAAAAAAATATGACTTTCAGACAACATGCAGTTCAATTTGTTATAAGTACGCAGTCCTTTTTCATCAGTCTAAACTGTTTCCATGGTAACCTGGCTGCTATCAGCCAGCTGTCCAAAGTATGACAGTATTACAAAATTGAAGAAAAAAAAAAGAAAAAGGGGGAAAAAAAGGACTTCCACATTCAGTGCAAATTGGAACTTCACTGTAGGATTTATTCCTATATGCCTATCTTTTGTATTTATTAGCTCTGCTTTTTCTTCCTCTTGTAAAGAAAACTTTTCCGCAGCAGAGGAACAAATTGGCAGCTTGATACTCTGGGCCTCACGTCAAGGCGGACATCATATTCACAGGGCAAACACACAAATGCTTTTCACTAAGTGAGCAGGGCGAAAAGACAAGTGTCCATCTGGCTCTGGCCGCTGCCATATGTAATGAGCTGGAGAGAGGAGAGGCGTGCTTTTGGCTTCTCAGTGATAACGGCTGTCACTATGTTACTATCACCCATTCCCACGGGCGGCAAAAAGACCTGCTTGAGATAAATGTGCTCCGCTGAGCTTTGCTAATCCATACAATCTCAGAGCTCAATTGAAACTTCTAAAGGAGGTGTAATCAAAGTCATCAAAGTAGGATTTGAAATATTTTTAAATGAATGGATTCTATGTCACTAAGATATACTTTTTAATAATGCAACTTCACATGAAAAAAACATATCCACTTCCCCCTCTCATAGAAAACACATTTCAAGGAAGTGCCATGGTCTGCACAAAATGCAACACAACTAAGACCAATTTAGGACCTAAACTTTAAATTAATTTAGACATACAGTGCTTTCACTCAATTTAAAACATTTTAAGACCCTGTGGAAACACTGCTTTGTAAGGTTTAAGAAGGCATTGTTCAACATGCCTATGGATAGATATCATCCAAGACAGATGTCAAGTGAAAGGAAGGATTCCTTGCATTGATTTTAGGATTCCTTGAATTGATTCTTTCCCTTGTTTGTGTCTCTATGTGACATATGTCGGGTACGACGGGAAACTCAACTGGGAGTCAAATTTCATAGTTTTTTTCCCCCCAAACTCAATCATAGGTCCCTGAGGATGGGAAACTAAGAGTCAGAATCTCCTTTTATCTTAGATAAAAGATCTGGATTTGGATGGATGGATAGATATACTATACTTTATTCATTAGGGAAAAATATGAGATAAGGAGTGTGTGTCACATGTGTGTCGCTTAGTTGGAGCAATGAAAAAGATTTGCATATCATAAGACATTCTTGTTTCTTACATTTTCAATATCTAATAAGTTGCTATGACAACAACCATGTGAAGCCACGTGCCATTGTTGAGAGACTACTCCTGAAGCTGGCTGCAGGGTTTCCCACTCATTGCCTTTGGGCTAGAATATCAAGTGACTTCATAATGACTCATTATAAAGAGCTGGAATTCATCAACTTGTATTGTCTTTTTCTTAAAACAAACAAAAAGCGTGCCATCAAAGATAGCCATTGAATCTCCTGTCTCTTCATCCCTAGACTACTTGTTTTTGTGCAGGCCTACATAAAAGGTGGCTCATTTTTATACTCATCACCCTTACAAGACAAAATTACTAGTAAAAAAAGGCAAGAAGCAAAAATGCTAACCACGTGTGCTCTATAGGGATTCCTAAGTGGGAAATCCCAGCACAATGCCATCATCATCCCAAAGACAAATGGAAGATAAATGACAAACCCTACAAGCAGGAACACAAGCAAGTTTGAGGTTCAAACATTTGAACCCTTGAGTTTACAAATCACTGCCTAAGGAGATGAATCACATTAAAATTCGAGAGAGCTAGCTTCACCTGTATGAATAGACTGCTACAATATTGAATTTTCAGAATTTGATTGTCACTCCAATGTGCCTTGCATGCTAAGACATTGACTAAACTAGTTAAAAAACATACACATGGTAAAAAAGCACATCTATAATGCTGTATAATAAAACTGTGACCAAAATAGAATTCATGTGGTCATATTTCACCGCATTTTTATACCATTAATCATATTCATGTGACAAATAAACTTTCTTGAGTCCTTGAATTTGGGCCTTGCTCATATTGCTAAATCTTATTTACTTTGATGATAGCTTGCTGCTTCCATGTGAATACACTATTAGTATATTATCAGGGTAGCCTAATTATCTAAAAAAATGGATTTTCTATACATTTTTTATTTTTTTGTTGGTATTTTGGACAAACAAATAATTGTAAAAGTAAATGGGTGGACTGGGATGGTGGATGAGTGGGAAACAACACAATTCAGTCAGGCCAATTTACATGGCCAAAATGATTCTTTCTAATCAAATGCTTTTTCAAATGCACAGTTTAGAGCGATGTCTCAAAATGTTGTAGTCCTACAGGATAGGGACACGTTTGTTATTCTCTCCCCCACTTTCGAATTACATTCACAAAATTGGTACATGACATTAGCATCCATGATCTTGAGGATTTATTGCCACTACGATGTCAAAATAGATCAGAACTTGCGATAATACTGTTAATACTGAAAGCGAAAGTTGTAGGCGTGAGAGCCAGGCAAAGGAATACGTCATATCCAAAAGGAAACCTATTTCAATTGAGTTGGGCCAGACTGTATGACAGTCAACAGTCGCTTTCGCCCAGGCTAGCATATTTGAGCCTAAAACAAAACAACAAAATGTTTTTCCTCTCACTATTCAGAACTCAGTGTAGCACAAAAGCAAAGTATCTGCTGGTATACAAGTTTTATCATTTTTACCCATCATCCTCTGGTGGTCTGGACCGCTTAACATGTAAGATGGAAGCCTGTAAATAAAATATAACAGTAACTAAACATTAGGAAGGGGGCGTTCAGTTTTCAAAATGTATATGGCCCAATGAGTCATACAGTATAAGACCGAAGATTATGGCTGACAAATGAATATGGAATCCACTGTGATATAAAGGTCAAGGCTGAGTCAAGGGACTGCAGACACTGAGTGTCTCTATTAACCCATTTAGGCCGGGAAAGCATTTCCGCATTTCTACCATTAAAGCCGGGGGCGCTGTTGCGTAATTCTACCATTAAGGCCGGGAAAGCCTTTACGTCAATTTTCAAATACAACGGTTTTTTTGCATCAATTGTCGACCTCTGAACCAATCAAATGCATCAGAATAGAGTCGTGGTAGTGTCGTCCATATGTCGTCATGTTACACGTGTCATTGTTTTGAATTTTTGGAGCAAGCATGGAGGAAGTTTTTGATAGTGGAGATGTTTCGGAAGGCAGTGATTTTGAGGAGTTTCTCGGATTTGATGACGGCGACTTTATTGACTTTGAAAGGGCTGAACCAATCGACCGGGATTTATGGTTAAGACATATGTTTCAAGAGGACGACGAAGACGATAGCGACGACGAGTTTGAAGGTTTTGGAAGTGACTGGAAGACGGAGAATTACCACCGTAATCGACAACGTGCTTTCAACCGAACACCGGGAGTGAAAGTGGATTTGCCTGCTGATGCCACACCGCTGGAGGCATTTAGTCATATTTTCACGGATGAACTTTGGAAACATCTCGTCACTGAGACAAATAGGTACCGTGACCAGGTTCACACACAGCCACCTCGAGCAAAAATGGCGAGGTGGTCCCAGGTGACTGAAACTGAGATGAAGACATTTATTGGATTGTGCATGGGCATGGGACTTCTGGTGCTGCCAGTGAGAAGGGATTACTGGAGGCAGAATAAAAAACTCTTTGCAACGCAGTTCCCCAAAAACATGTCTCGGGACAGATTTATGGCCATCTGGAGGTAAGGACAACAATAATAATAAGGCTACTTATTGATTGTGATGATGTTCTAATAAAGAATTACTACAGTTTATGATGAGAAATGTAAGAGATGTATTAATCTACTGTAAATCCTCAAATATGATTATTATTATTATTATTAATATGCACAATTTATTTTTCATTACATTCATTGGAATGCTAATTTACAACACAGACAGATGTATTAGTATTATGCATAATACTTTAATTCAGGAATCATCACGTGCATGTGAATGTAATATAAAACACGGACAGTTTTATTCATAGTACTTTTATTCAGTTATCACATACAAGTAGGATATATATAGTAGTTTACAGAGCAATGTCATTTACAATATGGACAGACTATTATCTCAAAACACATGACTATAATGGCAATATTTTATATTATGCCATCATCTAAGGTAACTTACCTGTGTCTGCATTTCCAGGTTTCTACACCTCCAGGACAATGAGGCAGCAGATGTCAACCGGGATGACAAGCTATGGAAAATGCGCTGGTTTCTGGATTACCTCCTTGACCGATTCCAGGCACTGTATGAAGTAGATGGCAATGTGAGTGTGGATGAGAGCATGATCAAATTCAAAGGCCGTCTCTCCTTCAGACAGTACCTGCCCATGAAGCCGACAAAATGGGGTGTCAAGGTATGGGTGATGGCAGAGAGCTCCACAGGATACGTGACCAACTTCCAGGTCTATGCTGGTCGTAAGGGGTCAAAAGAGAAGGGCCTCGCACACCGTGTGGTCATGGATTTAGCCAGACCATATTACGGCTCTCACCTGTCCATTTACATGGACAATTTCTACACGGGGGTAAATCTCTTGGAGGAGATGAAGACCCATGGCCTGAATGCTTGCGGCACTGTTCGTGCCAACCGGAAGGGACTTCCAAGGAATGAGAGCCTTAGAAAAGACGCCGCCATGGAAAGACACGAGTTCAGGGTAGCACAGAGGGACGAACTCTCGTTCTGTATTTGGCAGGATACAAAAACCGTCATGGTGCTCTCCAATCATCACGATCCAACTGATACGGGGACAGTGAATCGAAGAAAAGATGGAGCCAACCACGTCCCAGTCACAGTGCCAGCTTCTCTTGCAGATTACCAGAAGTACATGAAAGGTTTGTTTGACTTTTGTTGGTATGTTGAGTGCAAATGTGTCAGTGCAAAGGTATGTGTGTCGTGTGTTTCAACTGAGTGTCATGTGTGTTCCAGGGGTTGATCTGCTTGACCAAATGGTTGGCTATTATGGATTCCAGCATCGATCAAAGAAGTGGTGGAGGAGGGTGTTCTTCTTTTTCTTGTCTGTGGCATGCCACAATGCCTACATTGCAGCGAGGTCTGTTGGAGGAAGAGTCTTCAGAGAGAGGTACAAAGGCTACAAAAACTGGCTTGAGGAACTGACAGAGCAGCTCATCACACCACACAGAACAAGGGCTGCTCCTCTTTCTCCTCCTCCCCATCCTTCTCTGTCTTCTCTTCTTTCCTCTCCGTCTTCTTCTCGTCCTTCCTCTCCATCTCCTTCTCTTCCTTCCTCTCCATCTGCTGGACCATCAGCAAGAAGATTCTTTCCTCATTCTCCATCACCTCCTCCTTCTCCATCTCCATCTGCAGGAAGCAGAGGAGGCACACCGACTCCACAGCATGACTGTGGAAAAGTCTTTGTCAAACGTAAACACTGCAGGGAGTGTCAGCTTGTCCCTGACAATGAAAAAGTAGGTGGACCAACTGTTTATGGCTGCAAACAGTGCAACCTACCACTGCACATTGAGTGCTTCGGCAAGCACTATCGCCGTTACATGTAAGGCAGACTGTTACAGACATTACATGCTGCTGATGTTCTTGTGTAATTGAAAATATGTGCTGTTCCTGCACTGACACTTTACTTTCAAAATTTTAATTTTTGTTTATCTCAATAAACTCAATTCCACAGGAAAGCCACAGGTGTAAGCTCTCAAATACTTTTTGAATTGTGTTTCTATCTGCTACAGAGGCTGAGAAATCAACAATTTAGTAAGCGTTGACACAATTGCTGAATTTCCAGAAAAACTTCAGGTTTTAGGGGGTTTTCTGAAATCACCCATAGGTTTTACAGGCATTTTTTCCAGGCGTTTTAGGCCTAAATGGGTTAAGCCTGGAGGCAGTGATGATACTCTTCCCTCTCTGCTGAAAGACGAAGCAACAGGACCTCTTGGGTCTCCAAATGCTACAGCGACCCTCGCTGATAGCAGACTCTGACAGCCCCATAATGTCACTGCTTGGCACCACTTATCCATTTCACAAAGGCCTGAGAGAACCTGGCTCTCCCTGCTGGCACTGAGTTCAAGCAAAGCCCAGAGCGGAATGACCACATCACTGGCAGCTACTGTATGTGACAGCAAAAAGAAAGGGAACACTTTCAACAATCAGCAAATTGCTCCAGGTGCATCGCAGCAAGTTGCCTCTCACTTCTGGACAACCACACTGAGGGCCTGAGCAAGCATTTTTGAGGATCATGATGTGCAACACTTTGTTCTTCCTTGATTGATTCATTGGGTCCAGCAGTAAATGGGTGGAATAATGTCATGTGGACTATTTTCTATTTAGTGCCAACTTTAGAGCAGTATACAACTACATTCCTATTTAAATTAATTGACTTTTGATTACCATACTGCAAGATTGTCAATGTTTTGAGACAAACCACCGACCACTGCTATTTTGAACTGCAGTACAAGAAATTGGGTTGAGCTACACTCTACTGCATCTCTGTAAGCATAGAAGTCTTTGAACAGTAAATATCTTCACCCAAAGGTTATCTCGAAACATTTTATGTGGTACAATTTCAAAATTATTTTCACACTGAAAGAGACAAGTATGTTTACTATACATGCAATGTCATACCAAAGGGGGTATAGAAGGGGTGAAGGATTTGACTTCATATTTGACATTTATGACTTTCTATGGAGCTGTTCTCATTTTCGGGTAAATTAGCCAATTTCACCACCTGATCAGTCTGTGATTGAATTAGTTTGGCTTGTGTATTTCATACTTCAGTATGAATAACTGGTATTTTCAAAGCAACTGAAGCATTAAAGAGCAAATACCTGGAGTTTGGGTCTGACCTGCAGTTATTTCTTAGTCGTATCCTCTTTTGCTCTCTCACTCTCCAGCTGTTTATATCCACTGCCAGATCCGAAGGTGAAAATACTAAAAATAAAAAACACAAGCATGCTGTGTAAATGCTTAACATAGGTGAGATGGTGGTGTCAATTATAGAAAAGAGTTCACAACAGGATACATTTTATGCCATTTTCTTGACAAATCATGACCAAGTCAACAGCACTGCCCGTTGTTATCACAACATAAAATTCTTCACTCCACAATGTCCAAAACCCACATCACTGATGGGTCTTGTGGAGTGCCAAAAGCACTCCAATCATAGACTTACTTATAAATGCCCTGCACTCATAACTAAGATACATTTTTCTCCACGTTAAAAGTAATAAAAGGCAATAAAACATGGTCACACTCAGCCAGTCTCACCCTGCTCGTCTTTATTTCCTAGGTGTGCAGAGGCCTACTTTAGAGCTAGGACATAGATACTGAGGCTAATAATAATTGCACTCTGGGGAAATAAGACTTCATTGATCCCTAGACTGGGGTTAATCGTGACAGCCATTGGTCATCTCCGGTCACTGTGGCACAGATGTTCTGCTCTGATTGAACCTGAGGTGCCTCCTGAATGTTGTACAAGAGCGAAATGATATCCACTGCACTAAGGGAGTGCTAAAGTTTGGAACTGGAACTGAACACCATAAAAACCAATGGAGATAGAAATAAGTACTACAACAACAACAACAACAACAACAACAACATATTTGATTTCTATAGCGCTTTTCTAGACACCCAAAGCGCTTTACAGTGGAAGAGGGACCTCACTGACCACCACCAAAGTGTAGCACCCACATGGGTGATGCACGGCAGCCATTATGCGCCAGAACGCTCACCACACACTAGCTTGAGGTGGAGAGTGAGGAATTATTGAATGAGCCAATTACAGTGGGGGATGATTAGGGGGCCTGATTGAATGAGCCGGGTTGGGACTTTAGCCAGGACACCGGGGAACCTCCTACTCTTTGCGACAAGTGTCATGGGATCTTTTATGACCACTGAGAGTCAGGACCTCGGTTTAACGTCTCATCCGA
This sequence comes from Sardinella longiceps, assembly GCA_027497455.2. Classification (NCBI taxonomy): domain Eukaryota; kingdom Metazoa; phylum Chordata; class Actinopteri; order Clupeiformes; family Clupeidae; genus Sardinella; species Sardinella longiceps. The sequence goes on along the minus strand of JAODXP020000017.1, from coordinate 27,454,389 downwards.
AAGACGGCAGAGGGAATAGAAATGAAATATCTCTCTGCCATCTTTCATTACTACAAACTAGATGTACCGCGTGGCGGTACAAAATATGACCGCCGCTCAGTTCTGCACATTTTCTGCATATATATGATGCTTGTCAACTTGTTTGTAACTCTATATTGAATGAAACTTGACTCATCCGAGGTCAGTGCCGGCGGCCATCTTATGTGTGTCACAAGTATGGAAATGCCTGTGACCAGTCAGTACCGCTTGGGTGGAGTGGTTGGCAATGAATGAGTAAATGAAGCAAAAATATTAATTAATTAATATTAAATATTAATTTTAGCTGCAAGGTAAAATAGTTTAGTTAAGTCACAGTCAGTTATTTTGGCTGAGAAGTAATTAATCCAGCCGTGTTACTACCACCAGTAAACAGCACAGGAAGCGGCGACGATCCCACTGAAGCTAGCTGCTACGCCAACCTTCAGTGGGATCGTCACCACTTGTAGCTGCTTCAGTGGGATCGTTGCCGCTAGCTAGCTGCTACGCTAACCTTCAGTGGGATCGTCGCTGCTTCAGTGGGATCGTCACCGCTAGCTAACTGCTACGCCAACCTTCAGTGGGATCGTCGCCTCTTCCTGTGCTGTGCAGGTGGTAACGCAGCTGGATTACTACTCGGCCAAAATAACTGACTGTGACTTAACTAAACTATTTTACCTTGCAGCTGCAATCAATGAAATGATTAATAAAACTATAATTTATTTAATATTTTTGCCTCATTTACTCATTCACTCCACCCAAGCGGTACTGCCTGGTCATGGGCATTTCCATACTGGTGACACACATAAGATGGCCACTGGCACTGACCTCAGATGAGGCAAGTTTCATTCAATATAATTCGGAGTTTCATTCAATATATTCGGGACTTCATTCAATATATTCGGGGTTTCATTCAATATATTCGGGACTTCATTCAATATATTCGGAGTTTCATTCAATATATTCGGAGTTTCATTCAATATATTCGGGACTTCATTCAATATATTCGGAGTTTCATTCAATATATGCGGGACTTCATTCAATATATTCAAGGTTTTCTTTCATTCAATATATTCGGAGTTTCATTCAATATATTCAGGACTTCATTCAATATATTCAGAGTTTCATTCAAGGTTTTTTCCCTGAACGGCTTGCCATAGAAAACATCAGTCCTGGATTTATTGACTTAGAAAATAAACTGAAACTACCATTCCTCCTGGGGGAAGTTGATACTTTTACTCAAATAGCCTCAGACTACTTACAGTCTTGCCACATTTTAAGGGTAGAGTCCACATGACCATCATCAAAATATCCACTAGTGCTTTTTCTTAATTTTATCTTTTTTATTATTATTATTATTCCATATGTTTGTTTAAGTTGCATTTTATTTATTTAGTCACTACTTACTATTGTAATTCTCATTATTATTGTCATTATTATACATTAATGCTTTGGCAATATTGTATTTTTTACATTCATGCCAATAAAGCTTATTGAACTGAACTGACAGGCCTATCACCCCAAACCTGTAACGCTTTGGCTTAATAGCACCATCTACAGGTCAATAATTGTACAGTCATTAAATGTACATATAAATTCATTTGTTTTATAGCCCCCCATGGATGAAATTCCACAAAACTTGACATATTCCCACAGGATGTCAGGTTCATCATACACATTAAATTTGGTGCAGTTCCTAACATCTGATCTAAAGATAGGGGCAATTAAAGCCGTATAATATTGCATTTTAATTTTTTACCATGGGGGGGCAAATCACAAATGACTGGTTATGAGCTAAGTTGATGTGGGCTCTTGAGACCAACATTCCATAAAAATTTCATCATCCTCAATATCACGGGTCAGGTAGTTTTTTAGGAAAAACTACATTTTTGGGGTTTCGGGGGGCGCAGCGCAAAGATGGAGTGGCCCCCGGGGACCAAACGAAATTTTTCCGTAAAAGTCTACAGGGGCTACATGCCCACCAAGTTTCATGTGCCCCGGTGTTACGGTGTCCCGGGAATCGTTGACCAAAAATTCAGGAAGTCGATGACGGGAGAAAAAAAAAAAAAAAAAAAAAAAAACTTTGACAATCATTATATGACCGCTACGCTTGCTACGCAGCGGCGGTCATAATAATCAGTAGGCATGTAGGTATGATCATGTAGTTGCTTAAATGTTGCACAGTAGTGCTCAGACAAATATACATTTCAAAATAGTCCAACAGATTCGTATTTAAGACCCCAAACCTCTCAGCAAAGCATTTTTGTTTTAGATACATGCCCCTATAGAATTATGCAGATGTGATCAGAGCAACAGCAGAGCGGGCAAAACATAATTTGAAAACATCAATACACAAAATTCTCAAAAAAGGATGTAACTTAGAGGTTCATTGCTCAGTTGTGCCGAGCAAATCCATCACTACAGGTTGACATGGATTGCACAGGTTCCCCCATAGAGTTTTCAGTTTGTCTGCTGCTTCACTCTGCAGTCTCTGGGGGTGACTGCAGGACCAAAAGACACCGGAGTTGAACATGTAGTGACATTTACTGTTCAAGCAGGTCTGGCTGACCCTTTGCTGTATCCACTCGAGTGGTGCTGTCAAGTCGATTCCACTGACAACGGCTTTCCTTGACTCTGCTCATAAGTAATGCAGAGCACTGAGAGGATTTCCTAAGGCACACGGGAGACTCGCGGGAGGCCCTGAGGGGTCAGAGTCACTGGACCGATTTCCCGACAACAAAAGGAGTAGCTTACTTCCAAGGGCTGGTGTACTGTATGTCTAAGTTAAACTGGGCTCTTGTAATACTGACTAAAACACAATTTCAAGATGAATACTTATAATGACTCCTTGTCTTCAGCATTTTCTCTAAGGTTTAACTGTGTAGGACACATATTATATTAAGCTACTTTTTTCCATCCTGTACTGTTCAGTAATGTCTGTTGACATCTCTTGTTGGTTTCTCTGTATCATAATATATCAAACTGCATCAACTATAACAAAACTGCAGTTATTCGAAACTCAGTACCAGTCTGATTTTGCTGTAGATGGGATATCCTGCCACAATTCAGCCATGGATCAGCCCCAATTCTCTCTCCCAGATTCACACCTGTCACTCTTCACAGAATAAAGGCAAAAATGCCTAAAATAAACTTGAAACATCTTCACTATTAAGATGGATTTTCAGTTGACATTGTTTGACATTTTTAGGACAATACACAAAAACTCACAGCAGAAACACTATGACTGAAAAGGTAGACTATGGCATCTAAAGCTGGCTCACTAAAATGAGGTCGTAAGTGAACAGAGATGTTATGTGGGCAGCAAAGTGAATAAGTAGACCTACCACTAGGACATATTTCCAGCACAAATGGATACTCAAAGTGCTTTATACCAAGGATTCATCAAGAGAACAACAACTATGACGTTAAGTCAGCGGTATTGTCAATGTGAGCAACTGCGATGTTCTCATAGTTTGGAAAATTTTACTTAGCCTGCTGAGCAAAACTACTATTATTTTCTCAGGACCAAAAGCAAACAAAGGACTTAAAGGGGCACTAAATTGACTCAAATGTTGTGTCCTGATTTATCATGCGGACACTGTTTAGATGTGCTAGTACACAAAGGGGACACCTCAACCTAATAAAGACTAAAGCCACTAAACAAGCCATGGAGGTCTGTCACCTGGCTCCCACTGAAGATGGCCATGATAGAAAACAGAGCTCCGCAGTCAGGCTACTGCTTTTCTAAATCTTCATCCATCATTTGGCAGACGAACAAAGAGAGAGACAGACATTACTCAACAGACTAAGTGCTACAAGTGGAAAGCAATTTTACAACACCACCCTATAAACAAGATATTGGGGAGGGCCACAATAAGTAAGCAAATTTGTGTTTGGTAAGGAAGTTAAGGGAAATAGAGGAATTTGTGGTATATTATAACTGAGTGCATCTCTACATTTGTTTATAGAGCCCATTAGTCACAGCACTGCTGTGATATTATACCACTTCATCTTGCTTGTCTTTCATTACTGAGGTAATCAGATGGAAAGTGAACATTGTCCTTTCATTAGATACCTAACCTACCAGATGTATTTGAACCTCGACACCCACATAATCTAATGAGCAATAATTATGCATATTAATTTTCGTTATGGATGCACTGAGCTTTTGGTGAGGGTGACTGGTGTTTAGTTCCAACGTTCCTCTACTATGTATGTTGGTGATATTTTCATTATTTCATGAATCCTATAAATCATACACATTTAAGGCTTCCTCTGAGAAAACGTAAAGCCAACAAGGATGATTTGAAACATGAAAAGCCTATGAGGCAATGAAAATCTAGAGAATATGATTTAGATATGACTTGAAGCAATTTAAAATTGAGAGACTGCAATCAAGCTTCAGCATTAGCAATAGTCATTCTGATGAAAGAAAAGAAAGAAAAAATAAAAAGTCCTGTTAAATTGACACATCACACAATTCTTCAATCTTATATTGTGTCTGTGACCACATTGCCTTCGCGGAGTTCTGCGCTCTCCCTTCCCGAGTGCTTTTCTAGTTCCATTCTGATATTAGGCCTAGTTATGGACTATAAGCTATCTATATTGATCTTCTCTTTTGTTTGAAAATATGCTCTAAACATGACATGTCACAAGACTAGAACATAACAGGCACCCTGGGGATGTGTCTTTACTTTTGGATGTTAAAATATACACAATCAAAAATACCTTCTGTGTGACATCAATTCAATAGCCTTTGTTAACCATTTGCAACCCCTACCGAGTTCACTTGTGAAGCGGTAGGCCTATCATTTTGTTTTTTGTAAGGCTATTGTCAAAAATTGAATCCAAAAATCCACTTTGAGTCTTCACTGTGCTATGTTCAGTAGGAACGTATCGATTTCAACCGATTGCGCTTTAAGGGTGCTCACCTTTTTCCTTAACACCTTGCTCTCAGAAGAGATCCACAGAGGATTTTTCAGGTAATGTTCAGAGAATGTTTGCACAGCTCAAAGTCAACAAAAAGCACTATGGCCCTTAGAGATGAAGTTAATCAAGAAAATATCCAATCATCACATATTTTAGACGCGACACATATGCTTCTCTAACTCCTGGTTAAATTCCGATAGAGAGACATCTGCCTCCCACCATCAACTATTTCTCACATGGGCACAAAAGGGCATGAGTGGGTGGACATGACCTACCAAAAGTGAATGCAGTAATGATGGAGGGGGACCTTTTTCTCCGGAGTGCTCACCTTGGTGCATCAGTGATTCACAATGACTGACAAGAGAGTGTGCACAATGTCTGGATTTTGACTGATTCATTCCACCATCTTTATAGCTCAGCCCATAGAGCATGTTGAAGGATCTTCATCAAACTTGGCATAGCTAATAAGCCAGAAGATTTAATCAGATATTCATGGTTGGATGGTCACATGCAATACTGTTCAAACGGTACAACTACAACTCCCAACTCCCTGAATGCAATTCACTCTTTATTTGTGAGGCATCACTGAAAATTGCCTATTTTAGCGTCAAGTACTGAGCACTGTATGTCAACAACTACTTCTGTATCAGACTGAACCAAAGCATTTTATCAAGACTTTGAAATACCTTTGATTATCTGCTTCTGCAGGGTAAGTGACTTCTTTATAAGGGAACCAATTATCTTAAGTGGGTGACAAGCACAGTCACAGGCATGGACATATCAGTCTGCTGTCATGTTATCACTTTCCGTTATGGCTACTCTGTCATTATATAGCTTTGAAAGTGGTGTAAAGCTGTCAGTTAGTTTGGCAAAATACCTCTTGGACATTTTGCAGTCTTATGGTCTATATTTAACCTTGACAACAAGATGAATGTAGCTATAATCTTGTGGTGCTAATCAGCACTGGAGCCGGCAGCCCCTCCCTTTGAACAGACATGCCACCACTCTTACACTACACATACTACTGTTCCACTACATAGTTCTTAACATTATTTGTGTCAGACCAAGAATACACCCCTTATGTCAGCTCATGGATCTACCTAATTTTTCAACACTTGATCCAGCTATTTTGACAATATCAGGACCGATGTAAATATCGGATTGCATACTGTACTGTACACCACACTTACTTTGACTCAAATAAAGACATTTAGGAAAATTAAGTTACTTACAGTTCAGTTATCATTACCTTGAACATTTCATGAATGTCAGAGATTACGTCATTTATATTATCCTCTTTCTATTCCACAGAAACATCTAATATAATCTATCTAAATTGTCTGATGATGAAAAGTTAGATTAGCCCCACCTTTTATGGTCAGATTTAATACACAAATACTGTCCAGATATTTTTCATTTTACATTTGATAAACAGCTTTGATACTATTGGTCCTTCAGGGGGTCAGACAAGGTTAGGATGTTAGAATGCTACAACATTAACAGTGTTTTGATGTTCAATTTGACGCTGAGAGCAAATGCAAGTGCAGTAAGCATATAAGTAGATCATCTTCAACTCTGGTCAAAATGGTGGAGGTGAGTGAGCAGCCCAGACAATTTTGGAGCCCCTCACTTTACACTGTCACTTTCTACTGCTATCTGGTCTCCACAGGCCATAGTGTATTTTGAATACTATGTACTTAAGGGATGATCTGATATCACCAAGTAATTAAGAGTCCGGGATCAATGTCAAACTTGTTGCCCTGGATGAATTAGGGTTAAGGTTAAGGTACATTGATCCAGGGCAAACGTTTGGCGTTGATCCTGGACTCTTAAATACTTGGTGATATCAGATCTTGCGTGTTTAAGGACTTCTTGAACTGAGATACAGACAGAGACAATAAGGTATTACTTTTATCCCTGATACACAGAACCTTATTGTGGAGGCATCCCAGGTTTCTTCCTCAAATCAATCGAGGTATGGCTAATGATCAGATGACTCTTCCCATAAACTGAAAATATTATACAATCATAACAGATGAGTGAATTAAAGGAAAAATCCAGAGTGAATCAACACGTAGCCCTACTGTTTTATAGTGCCAAGCAATATTGATAGCCACCTCAATCACTGGGTTTCATGCAACACAGACTGAGAGAGCGAAACGGCAGTTAAAGGTAACAGAATGGGGCATTTCAAAACGAAAGGTTAGGTTTCGTTTTTGACATGCCTCATTCAGTTAGTGTTAGCTGCCGCTTCGCAAACTCGATGCACGAAATTTTATCATTGAGGTGCCTTTCAATAGCGCTTAGCAGTATAAAACAGCAGGGCTACGTGTTGATTCACTCCGGATTATACCTTTAACACTGCTCTCTTTTCACCTGTTTAATAGTTGTATAGGTAGTATAGTTATGTGAAAATCCAATTTTATCTCCACTGTCTTTTATAGCCAATGGAAAGAAATAAACATGGAAATCAGGCCAATTCAAAAAAGTTGGCAAATTTTACTTAGGATTGACAAACCCTGAGCTATTGGTGGATCTACCTGTCAACAGGTCAATGACACACACACTGACAAGATCATTTGGTTTCTCTCATCATTTACAATTTTAGCTAGCCAGTATAAATGGCCAGGTTTCCACATCTACAGAGCACTGCCAGCTATGGAGAGCCCAGACACCTCCAGTTCTTTTCATCTGTATCTCTAGAAAGAATCTCATTCACCCAGGATATTACAAGTGTAGCTGCGACAAGATTGCCCCCACCCTCACCCTGATGATTTAGTGAGCTTTCCTTGTCTCCTCACCACAGGCACAGCATGGGGTTCCTCTGAGCTCCAGCTTTTCACAACACTAATGAATTGGTTTTTCTCAGGATTAGATTCATGCCAGCAAGGTCCCCAGCCAAGATCTTTGCACTAAATAAATTGATGTTTTCTTACTGATGCCTGTTGACTTGTTTTGTGGCAGAAGACTGTGCTTAAGACGGGATACTGGTTAACAGTCATGGTAGACTGGACAGATAAGATCCAACCGTGGGGTGCTGTGGCATTCTGACCACATGGTCCCTGTACCAATCTTGGGGGGGGGGCAGACACATGACAGGTGGGGCGCGAAACATCTCTTTGCGTTCGATCAACGACTGCACCATGCCCCCCGAATTCACAGCTACTTGTCAGATATGCGCATATGACAGTAAATTAAGCTTTCCAATGGTGTTATTTGCTTGTTGCTATGATGAGGGGTTCGAGAAATTTGCTTTGAATTAGTAACATGAAAATTCCAATATTGAAAAAAATCCTGTACTCGCAAAGTATTCCTTACAGAGATATAGTGCGCAAATCGAGCCTGCCAGGTGGGGCGTGAAAATTCTCTGCCGTCCAAAGTGGGGAATGACAGAAAAAGTTTGAGAACCACTGCATTAAGCCAACATAAACTGCATTTTGGAAAACATTTCTATGCAACTATGTGTTTACCAAGCAATATGTCCTCTGACCATCCAAGTGTCACAAAAGTTCCTCTCAGGACAAACTACAAAAGGGTTATAAAAGGGTTGGCTGAGAGAAGAGCGATTTCTTTTCATTATGGGATGTCCATTAGTGGATACTACATAAACAAAACCTGGCAAGCACACAAGGTCTCACAGCCAGGTGAGTCATATATTTACAAGAATCTGCTGCCACTTTAATTAAAGAGCACATGGCAATTTTGGTAGGCTTCCTTCTGGAGCCTGGAGGCAATATGAAAATGCATCCGACACCGTGACTAAAGATTATGGCAGCATGCAGTGATTCACAAACACAAGTTGTAGGACTTCATGTTTTCAAGGCACAGGTGCAGAGAGCCTCAACTGCCTTTTAAACATGATATCAAAGATGGCGGCAGTGAGTAGCAGCAACATTGGTAACTCCCTAGAGTTTCAACAGTGCAAGTAATCAACTAAAATGAAATGAGAGGCCATTTCAATCTTACAGAGACGACAAATTACAGAATCATTTCCTTTTAAATTGAAGTATTCCCACACCTTTCACAAACAAGTGCGTTTCGCATTGCTACACTTCACCTCCGGCACCACATCAACTACACATGTTGTCTATATAAACTGTAGCTCTTCAGTTTGTAATGAAGGCTGTGATAAGAAGAGTTAAATTTGTAGTTGTATAGCAATGCCGAACAAAACTCACTTCTGAAAAAAATAAGTAACAGTATGACGCCAGGTCCATTATCAGTTACTTAATATCATATTCAATGACCTGCTTTACTTATTATGAGTAAAGCAATGCATTTTTTATTCTTACCTCAACAACTTTAGCATTTAAAAAATGATAGATTAGTTTCAGTAGTGAGACTAAGTTACTTTCACATGATTGTGTTTTTTGAATTCTGACATTAAAGGGATATTTTTATGAAAATAGATTATTCATCCTCTTAACTGAATATGTGGGTAAAAGCATTTGGTCTCAGTGCATGCGTTTTCCTAGTCTGGTAATCCCAATTTTAGCTTAGCATAGGCACTGGAAAGTAAATTAGCCAAAAAGTTGCTATCTGGCTACATCTCCAGATACACCGGTCGTATTCACTAAAAAGTTAATTGTATGAATCATTTAAATCAGAATTGAATGATGTAGATATTTTTGTGGAGGTTTCTCAAAGAGCGTTTTTAGAGACTTTATTCTAAACATTAATTTGCTCACTGCCTCTGCACAAACATCCAACACATGGCTATGATGGAAAAAATATAATCTATTCTTTCCATCACATGGCTATGATAGGAAGAATTTCATCTGCATGCTATTTGTTTATTTTTTTTAACTGTAATTTAATCTAGTTGTATTCTGTTTTCAATCAGTAATGATTTGACCCACTGAATTTTAAATTTGACATCTTTGAGTTTGATGTTGGTAGGTTCACCTTAATATTATTTTGGGCTCAAAACAAACGTTCTGAAATCAAAACAATTAGCTTATTGTTATCTGTGTCTCCTGATCAATACTGCAGATTTTGAATTATATTTTAAAGTTATATCTACCATACTGGCATACATATATATGTAAAGCACATGCCATCTATGCTTGAAATGATACCGAAATATTAATTTTAGGCCTTATTGCCAAGTCATGAGATTGTAATTTTATCTTGAATAAACTGTCTGAAAACGGCAAGCTGGTTAAAGCTTCATTCAGAAACTCAAATTTTCAAGACAAGAGCTGAAAAGACTGAACATGAGCATGAGTCAGCTCACTTAAAAGGACTCATATATCAGTGCATAGGTACGGTATAGCATGCAAGCAGGGGGGAGGATATCAAAAGAGCACCATCTTTCATTACACACAGGTATTCAAGCAGTTTAATCAACCAAATATAAATATCCCTTCACATTCTTTCCCAAATAAAGCCAAGCGAGCAATCCTGCTAAGCCACCCACCCACACGCAGGAAATGACAGCCATTTCTGTTATCTGAAAAAGCTGGCAAACAATATCTCTATCTCTGTTTGCTTAGAGCTTTCAAAACAGGTTCTTGTGCCATCTATCTCAAATGCTTATTATACTTAGTCAAGCTAAATTGGCTAAAGATTAAGAGTACAGTAACTTTCGTTAAAAAGAGCACAAAACAGCAGTGAGGGACTGACAACTCAAATGTCAAATCCTGGGATAATAAGATATCAATCTATCTACCTGTCAGAGTAGAGTGCTGCCGACCCTTTATCCCACTCAGATGTGGCAGGCCTTCTGGTCCTCCTCCTCGCAGTTCTAGTCAGCCAGATGAAATTGTGAGGGATGCAGGTTGCCTTCACACTGCTTCTGACAGCGATGACACGCCTGTATATCCTCCACTGGTTGGAGAGGATGCCATACCGTAGGTGCACTCTGCAAGGTCAGCCTGATGCGGATAGGGTGGTAATTAAACACCCTTCTATCCATGGTGATGTCTGCAAAGGAAAAGGGTGCACAGGTGGGTGCGCAGGTTGGTGCGCAGAGGAAAGGCCTCATCCCCCATAAAAAACATGAGGGAACCATAATGTTCGGCTCCACCAATGCAGCAATCCTCTGACAGTTCTAAGGTACCATCCTTCAGCGCCTCACCAAAGGGGGAGTTGTTCAGGGTTCACCATCACTGTTCCGTCCATACCCACTGACATCAACCACCCGAAACAGGTACTCTGCATTGACAAAAGCAAGCAGCACAATGAAGAAAGTATGCTTGTAGTTGAAGTAGAGGGAACTTGAGTTGGAGGGGGTCTGGATAACAGCATGTTTCCCGTCGATGGAACCCACGCAATTGGGGAAATTCCAGAGGAATTGTAGAGGAAACCCTCCACGATAGCTCTCCAGTCCTCCTTTGCGGCATGAACTTCTCCACCAGACAGTCCCGGATGGCTTGGGATACCTCAACTATGTTGGCCACTGTGGCACGTCCCACCCGGTGACTAAACCTGATGGACCCAATCCGCATGAGCAGGTCATCAAATTGCTCCTTGGTGAGCCAAAAAAATACTGCTGGAACAAGGCATCGTAGAGGCGCAATTCCTGTACCAGCCGCTGGTACTCGCCATGGGTCCTTCGAGCTCGGTAGATAGGATGTATCCAGTACCAGCGTTTCTGTTCTCTGTGTTCTCTGGCAATGAAGAGCGGTCAGAACCAATATTATATCCTACGCATCTGATCAACACCCATGACAACACAACAATGAAAAGTTTCTTTTCGTAAGCCCATATTTACATCCACGATGATGTTCCAAAGCAGAACGTTTAAAAGCGCAAGGATAACCTTATTGGTGCTTTCTCTTCTGATATATGCTACCTGAAATTTAATTGGATTATTGAAATTAATTTATTTATTCACATCATGAACTATGAAAGTGCAGGAGTTAATATGATTTGTGCATTGCATCCCAGTTGCATTCAAGTAATTTTTTCTAATTTAGGCCTAGCCTACATAAACATCTGCCCATCATTTCATTTGCACAGCCTTAACATCTGCCCAAGTTTTTATATGGAGACGGCTGCCGAAAGGCAGCTCACTACTCAGGCTAACATTCCATTTATTCCTTTTTCCAACTTTACGAATAGAAAAGAACATGTGTGCAAGTGTGTACTTAATTTTTTAACACAAAGATTGCATTTGACCTTGAACAACAGTAATCGGTCACATCATTACATCATCACCCTCTAGGCGCCAAAGTCGAGTTTTCTCAACAAGAGGCGGAACTGAATAAAACATTAAAAAAAAAAAAAAAAAAAAAAACCTTGCACCTAGAGGATTAAATCATTTATTTCACAAGCTCTGCTGAATTAGCTTAGTTTAGCTTGCCACCTAACTTCCATAGCTAGCATCCAAACATAGCCTACAACACTGAGCTGACCCAAAGGCCTTTTAAGGTTAGTCCCCTCACTCTGCAGCCATCTTGGATACGCCTTCGGGGAGTTTTTTGCCCACAGAAAAACTCTAAAGATCTAAATGAAAGGGTAGGTATTCATATCTCCAGATGAGCTGATTGCGTTCATTTAAAAAGCATATTGTTTATATCCTTGATTAAATCGTAATTGAATGGTGACAATATAGTCACTGACATTGCCCTAATAGCGCTTTAAAACACTAACATGAATATTCTAAACTTAAATTTGCTCACTGCGTCTGCGCAAACATCCGCCACATGGCTATGATGGAGGGAATACACAAAAGGTAAGCGTCCATCATGCCGCTTCGAACAACACAATTGGCTCTACTCACTACGAGGCAGGACTTCCAGTTTCTGAAGTCAGCCATCTTTGCATAACAAATTCTTCCCATGCATTTCAATGAGGCAACACAGTGAGTGCTGTGTCTCTTCCTATAATAAAGTCTCTGGCAGATCTGCAAGTCTGAAATTAATTTATGATTTACAGATTATAGGGCTTTATCTACATTACTTACGGTAACTATTTAAAAGGCCTATTCACTTTGTGTGTATTCATGGTATGCATGTGTTTGCAAAATGATGTGTAAGTGGTAGCAATGAATTACATCTGTGTGTGTGTGTGTGGACCTAATTACAATTTGCCAACAAATCAATGGCTCTTCCATCTCTTTCCTGCTCCATCACATCTCACAACAGTAGATCATGATGCCATTGACCACAGACAGTTTTCACAAGAATACTGAAGACCTCAGTTAGGCTAAGTGATAAAGCAGGCTGTTAGCGTCATTGATTTCTCAAACTCCATAATATCACTCAGGATTAAAACTATCTATAGATAAGTCAACCACTTCAAAAGGGTGGCTTTTAAATGTCACCAGTCATGCTTTGTCAATTGAACACTCTCTTGCTTAATAACTGTGCAATAATGCATATAACATGACATTCTTTATTAATATAACCCAGATGAATGCTAAGAGATGGACCCTAAATGGCATTCTCTTGTTTCATTTTAGATCCTTTTTAATAGTTCATTTGAGTTGTCTTAATTGATTCTTTGTCACTGCATTATTCATTATGGGCCCCAACACTCCCCATTGTCAGCGCTGGATGCATTGTGGGACTAGATGCATTAGCTGAATACATTTGTCTCAACCTTCATTATGGGCATCATGGCACAGTATTTATGATGGACCTCTATTCGTTCATTTTTCATAATTGTACTTAGGTATTAATTAGGAAAAGGCTTTATATTTAGCTAAGTCTTATGGCATTGTAAACAGAGATGTCATGAGTAGAGTTCATAAGAGCTACATTGAGAGGGATAGAATTTAAAGTGTCTACTAAATATTTTTTAAATGCACTCTACAGAACCAAACAACCGGTTTTATATGTACTGATTATGACAAAGGTTTCAATGGAGAACTAAAGAAAGACAAGGGATGCTGAAATGTGGCAAAACAGAAGATAGAAAAAAAAATCTCATTAATAAAACAAAACTCTGAGAGCAATATTGACACTCACCACATTTTCAACCAAAACGTAATTATCTCTCAATAGATTACAAAAACATTCATCAGATGTCCCACTCCCTCAACTGTTCATAAGTCTGGTGTAGCCTACTGTATGGACTTCCAATCCTGGTTTCCTGGGTACCAAACCTGCACAACGACCCAATGCCAATGAATTTGGTTTGTTGGCATAGCAGTAAGCATCTCCTTCCATACTTCTCTTAATCCAGGGTGCCCCAAACCACTAGTACTTCACCTAGACTATCTCTGAGAGCCAGCATAGCCTAGATCAGGGGTGGGCAATTATTTTGGTCGAAGGGCCACATTGGGAGATTTGTATTTCATGACTACAACAAATTTGATCATTTAAAAAGTCAGCTCAGAGGGCCGGATTAAATAGCTCAGCGGGCCGCATGTGGCCCCCGGGCCTTAGTTTGCCCAGGCCTGGCCTAGATGTACAACCATTGCACTCAAAGCCATTTCCATCACAGCAAACATTAGACAAAACTAAAGTGGAAAGTGTTCACTTTCAATCCCTACTAGGCAACAATTGACAAATAGCCATTTATCCACAGTAAAAAAAAAAAAAAAGAAATACAAATTGCCTGTAAACAGCAATTAAGGCCATGTTGATGTATACTGTAAAACTGAAGAAATTACATGGCTCATAAACTATACTGTTTACGGCCATACATTAATGGCAAAACAGCACAAGCTTTTAAAAGTGAACAGGCCACTTAAATATATATATAGACCCATCTTTTGCTGATGTGTTGGCCACAAAATGCCCAGTAAACTTTAAATAAACACTAGGGACTATAATAATGGACTAGGAGAGACCATTTGTCAATCAAAATCATAACAGCATTAAAGTGGAAAGTACAATCTCTGTATTTAGAATTTTCCTGAGTAGACAGTGATGGCAGATAATGGATCTTTTTTGCTGGCTTAAGTTTAGAACTATAAAAATAGCAAATGGTCTTGTGAAAGTCATTCACTGAAGATTTTGTTTCACCTCATCCTACTCAGAACACATAACTCGCACAAGAACGCACAAAATGCAGAAACACCAGGCCTACAGTAAAGGTTGGAAATACTGTCATAAATCTACATTTGAGATACTACAAGTCATTACATAAAAAATATGTTCCACTGAGATCATGGTCATTTGGGAATACTGAATGTGATTTTTACAAAACACAATGGGGATTAGCCTACTAGCCTAGTCTACTGAGCTACACTACTTCAGCTGTGTCCTGCTTGTGCCAAGCTACAGTGTGCTTCTCTGCAAAGCTTTTTCCATAATCTTATAAAGAAAAAAATCCAATTAAAAGCACCTGGGCCTAGAAGCAACATAGGGGAGATCTTTTTAAAAAGCCATTCCACACCCCCTAAGGCTTCTGTGCAGGAGCTGTAGCTGCCAGTTTCTCATAGTCTACCTAGAACCATACAGGTCAAGGGTTTTTCTACCTGTAAGAGAAGCCAGTTACGCTTTCAAAAACAAACCATCTAGGCTACATTCCTAAGAAATACATTTCAGAAATATTTCAGAAATAAACTATATTATTTTCAAAATTGTGTAATTCAAACCTCATAATTCATGATAAATAATCTCTAAAGACAGGAAATATATTGTCTAGTACTAAAACACTGTGCCAGCTGCATGCATATCACTTTCACTTACGCAAATTCTGTTTATGTGTGATATGACTGACTTTCAGAGGCTCTGTGAATTGAATCATGAATTCATCTGTGGGTAATACCCCAACAAGTCCTTTTAAGCCAAGTCGCTTTACTCGACATGGTCAAAAGCATATTGTTTGAATAGTAATGTGTCAATACTGTCACGGATGTTGCCCAAATAGCGCTTCCAAAGACTTTATTATAAACATGAATTTGCTAACTGCGCAAATGTCCACCACATGGCTATGACGGAGGGAATCAACAAAAGGTAAGCGCCCATCATGCCGCTTCGAACAACATGATTGGCTCTTTTCACTGCGAGGCAGGACTCAGTTTCTGAAGTCAGCCATCTTTGGGTAACGAATTCTTCCATTGTATTTCAATGAGGCAATACAGTGAGTGCTGTGTCTCCTCCTATAATAAAGTCTCTGGTAATACTGCCACCCTTCAAAGCGACACTATTTATTTAGAACAACTTAGTGCTTAGTGTGCGAAGAATGCCATATAAACAGTCCTGGGTCTACACTAAAGTTGGCTAGGAACACACTGCAATTTACACAATAATTTTTGGAGTACAAGTAGAAAAAGTACAGCACGCTTAAATCAATGTCTGACCGAATCATTCTGATTTTTACACTTTTTCCTGTACCTAAATGATTTGATAATCAACAAAGATATCATGCTATTCCCAAATTCATTTAATATTACAGTAACTAGACCTGCTATACTTGATACAAGAAAAAAAAATCCCTTACAAGTCACGTAGCTGTTTGGAGTGAGTGAGAAAGAACTTGGGTAACAGTAGCATTTAAAAAATATATAAGTTAAACTTTGACTAGTATGCATAGTCATGCAAGACAAGTAATGGCACTGAAATTAGGACCAAATTAGCCCTTAAGTATCTTCCGACTGAATTTGAGACAGGATTATGGAAGCATTATCATTACGAAATCCAAACAAACTAAATTATTCAAATTGGGTTTCATTTTCTGAGCTGTTTCACCAGGGACTTACACTTTCCAAATAGAGTGGTAAAATAGAAGCCGCCTTAGACTATTTTAGAATGCTGCTCAGGAAAATAATGCAATTAATAAATATGCTTCAATATGTGCACTTTCCATCAAGACTACTGTTTGTCAACAATTATCCAGAATTCATTGTATCTAAAAATGAAAGACCATGAATAGGATATTTATGTTACAGTACATTCATTGGAATATTCCCACGCACATCCTTATTTACAGTCTTATAGAAGCCGCACACCTAGCTGAGTGCCAATGACACCGACTGCACTTGTCATGATCCAGATTTTTCTCGGAAAAGTTGCACTCCACCGACGGCAAACGTCCACATACGTTGCGCGCCTGCGCTATAAGAAGTACCTCTCCCACTGCGCTCCCACACATCTCCTGTTCTCGCATCTTTGCTCAGGATAATCTATTGTTTACCATAATAATGTGCTAATCTCAGAGATTCAGCTAACAAGCTAGTTCTGATATTGGGTGAAATTAACCTTGACACTCGTTAGAAAACATTAAAACCAGCGCGGTTTCACCCCCAAAGTTCAGACTGATGATGCCCTTTGAATGTCATATCATATAATTCAGAAAGCAGATACAACGGTGTGCTACACAAAAACAAACAGGAGTTCCTCTCGACTCTACCATAAATCAGGTCCCCCTATGTCTGCCACACTTCTGAAACCTCACAAATTTTGCACAAAGACGGCCCCAACACACATTTTCAGCCGACATCTTTGCAATGTGCATTAACCTTTAGGGGCAACCAGATCACAGTCCACATAATTTGCTGACAAAATACCCTTCAATATTTATGACATTGCACTCTTCCATTTGTTATGTGTGCTACAGGTGTTACATACAGGACAGTGTAGACACCACCTCAGTGATGTGTGCCATGCTATGATATGACACTTGCATTAGATACAGACCTGAGCAATAACTGAGGCTAATTGTTAAATCCTTCACTTTGTTCATTTGGAAAGCTAAAAGATGTTTAAGCAGAAAGCACTGTTATCTTTTCTTTGCTCAAGTGGGAAAAGTATGCCATATAATTGCTGGTAGTGAACACTGTCTTAAATAGCAGTCTGACGTTATGATGAAGTATGCTCAGGGGGGGGAATAGCTCCCATTTAATTCATTTGCCCTTAGATTTCACTTGAGGTTGAGCATCAAATAAAATGTTGAGACACAAGCACAGATCTGGCTCACACACCAAAAACAAGTATAACCTGCCGCATTAATATTCCAAAAGAAGACTTAGATGAGTCACTACTGGAGAAAAAGGGGGAAAAAAACATGCAATAAGCACACACTGGAATATCTAATCCATGATTAGGGATGATGGATCATGCCTGTTTGTGTGTGACTGAGAATGTGAATATGTCAATGTGCCTTAGCACATGAAAGGTTGTGAATATGCTGGGTGGGTATGGCTGATGGGGACATATCCTACTGTGCCTCAGAGGGGACATTTCCTGGGGGCATTCTCACTAGCACAATGGGAGCACAGCAGCAGAGCACTCTACACAGAACAAGAAGCACAGAGAACATGGGTTTCCCCACACTAAAAATTCACTTCAGAGGAAAAGGAACATATTTTGTAACTTAGGACTATGATTGCATTTCAGTTTTCGGTGCAGGCAAACACATTTTCACAAGCAAGATTAAAGATGTAAGTATACATGTCCCAATTGTTCCATTCTGTGTCGGGCAAAAAGTATTTGGCATATTCCACCCTTAACAAATAATTAAGATTCTCATCTGCCCATATTCCCCATTGTAAGATACAATTTAAATTGATCTACTGTTAATTATGTCTACCAACAACTTCAACAAATCCAGAATACTTCTATGTGCACATTTTAACATTAAATAATTTCCGCTAAGCTTCTCAGAGCCCTGCCACTTCCTGTTTCACAGTGACCTCTAGTGGGTTTATTTAGATATCACCTTTGTGCTGCCCCACCAAAGATCTGGATGTAGTCTTCAGATTGTCATACAACCTAGTAAATGTGATAGCGGGGCAACACCTGATTAATAATCGTAGTTAAACATGACCTACCTACCACCAGCTATAACCACATAATAAACGCATTATTAACAAATTCATTGCAACACGCAGTACACACGCTCACAGCATCAGAATTAAATATACTCCTCTCTACTCTTTCTATGATTTCTTTGAACATAAGATCAGTCTCCGTAGAGACCGTCAAAAATTGCCATTGCCGACTATATTTCAAGTCGTCAAGGCGGGGTATTGGGTAAAGTTTTCAACTAGCAATAATCGCGCCTCGGATAAACCTCATAGGCTACGATACTGCCACTGCGCAAAGCTAACTTGAGAGAGGTTCTGAGACTGAAGCTTATGATAGACGTGCATGTTACCACGACGGTTATATCTAAGTACAGCGAAGTCTGTGTGTAAACTTCAGTCATATTGTGACGGTTCAACGTGTATTTTACTTAAGTCTTCTTGCAAAGAGATAAAAACAGTATTACATCTCCACAGACTTTGTAAACAGTCATAATTTTCTCCACGTTACGTTGCATTATGGGTAGCGTGAAGCAGACAGGAAGTGCATAACCGGTGACCATACTGTTCATGTCGGTATCAACAAAACCAACACAACTTGCCTCAAAATACATACAACCCACAATAACAACGAGTTAATGCATACTGGTATACAACTCAAGGTCTGAAACAATATCCTTGAAATTATTGCATGAAACTCCCTTGGAAAGGTGGGTTTCTTAACTGTAACGCGAATGTGTGACAAATGCATTCTACGTTTATCTCTGTCAGTGCACATGCACATCAGTGCTGGCTTCAGTTCAGACATACAATTGTTATTGCTGCGCATTCCTGTAAACCGACATAATATGAGAAAGACTAAATTAACTAACCAACCGCTATATACTTAACCACAACAAACAAGGCAAATACTATTATATTACCACCAGATGTCGGTATAGGACACGTGCTCTCAGAGCTGGCTCTGCGTGCTCTGTAGCGTCTCAAATTACAACTATTAAAACAATTAGTTATGCTAAAGTTAATATTGGTTGTTAGTCAATTCAACTGAATATGACTATATTAACTTACATTAAATAGGTGAAATTCACCAGAAACAAATAAGCCCAAATATGTTGTCCAATCTAATGTGGGTTTAACAAAACGTGTGTGAACTTTCACCAAAGCAGAGTATTATTTACAGGCCACACAACTAGCATTGCTCTGTCCCCAATGTTACATGAATGCCTTTAGCTTTAGTTTGCCGTCTTTCAGTTCAATATGTTACAGGGTTAACCTTTTTAACTCGTTAGTTTAGTAACTTAAGTAGATGTAGGAGTAGATGTAAATTAGGTAAATTAATTTTAAGATTAGAGAAAAACAGGTCACGTAAGAAGGTACTTCTGCTATGAGTCAGCATTAGCTAAACAACTTAGCTGAGGGCAACATGACATTAATTACAAACAGATATTTAAAAATCGTATGCGGTAATACAATCCATACATCCAGATATCATACACATACTTACTGTAAAGTGGAGAAATTCAAGGACAAGGATGTAACGTCAAGGATGGTTCAAGGCCATGGTTGCATGCACCCAACTTTAGCACAGTAGCAGTCCGCAGGGCTTTTTCCATGTCAACAGAATTTAGCTAAAAGTTTGCATGAAGAATTAAAAAAAAAAAAAAAAGTAAATTGTTGCTGATGGTATGCTATGCACACAAACCGTCACGGTGGAGATGAGGAAGGTCTTGAAGGTCTGACTGTCATTGTAGTTTCGAAAAGGAGACAACAAAGTTGCATTACAGAAGATTGAAACTGTTTCACCTTCTGGTAGTCGCATGCGCTTCAACCTCTTGGGCACGTGGCTTGAGTGACGTTGGTTCTGCTTTGGCCCAAAGAGAATTTCTACTGCTACCAGAGCCTGTTTTAAATTTCTCTGAGGAAAGCCTGAAGTTACTGTAGGCTTATGTCGCCAAAATGGAAATAAGAACAATTTCACAGAGGATTGTAACTTTAGTATAGATTGCATAAAACACAGTTTTTTCCAATTTTCTTCAGCAATGTTAGTCCATAGCCTGGCTTGCGCAACTACGTTCAGAAATGAACTGTGGTCTGGTAAAGCTAGCATTGCCCGAGAATTCCGGACGGGATTCATTTATCAAATGCTATAAAAATTTTATCAATGTTATCAGAGCTGGACAGAGCTAGTCATCATAAGCTGCTCGCCTTCTTCAGCCTGCTCGTTTCTCATTAGGTCCTCCTTGCCTCCTTGGCCATACTGACTTGATTGCGAAATTTCATGCAGCGATTTTTTGGTATAGGCCTACTGAGAGGTTTTCTATTTTTCTTTTTTTTTTTGGTAGGCCTACTGAGAGTGGCATCGGCATCGGGCAATAGGGAGTAAGTAGGTCTGTTGATTGGTCAGACACCGTTAGTGTTCACCAATCACAATGCTCTAGCCTATGTGTTTAGAGAGTCATTAAGCAGACCTTGAACAACAGCCTTTTGAATTGGCGTTTATATCGTTTGTCTTTGGTCGTAGTGTTTTCCTATTGCTGGCTTTGTGTTGGCTTCCACCCAGGATTGAGTTTGGTCTATCGATCGCTGCAATGCCAGATTTCAGTGATATAGTATGACTTGTCAGGCTATAGTAGGCCTAAGAGTATGGGTGGACTTAGATCTATTTCGCTAGACAAGTTCTTGTGCTCCACCACATAGTCAAGGATCGATAAACATAATATTATGATTTCGTTTTCACCTTCCCTGAGCCATGCAAGCCAATCACAACAAACAGAGGGAGGGCTGAAACTGAAAAGCTTGAATTGAAATGGGGTTTGAACCTTTTCCCAATCTACTCTTACTCTTACTCTTGCTGTAGGTGGTGACACCCTGCTGAAACTGCACTGGCCTCCTCACTCAGTGCAGAATCTGTCAACATCAGTTTGTGAAAAACAAACTTCCATGTTTGTCAGATGCTTTTATGCTTGATAGGCCTAGTTTAACAAATCCTCCTAAAACATCAATTTGCTTTTAATTAAAATAGTAATTTTGTAAAATTGTTCATGTAGGCTAATTTCCAGTCAGTAGGAAAACTTGCGAAGCTCAATAGGTCTTACGTTTTTCTTTTTTTGTTGTTGTTGTTTCTAGCAGAAAAGCTGCTCTCCGTTGTGTTCATTGCCTTGAATGACACATCATATTAACTTTATGAAGCCCTGTCACTCTGTCAACATTCTGTCAATGTAAATCAATTAACTTTGGACAAGATATTAATTTCACAGAAGCTTAGCGTGATTCATATTGATAAGGTGCTGATTGGAGTTGTTTACCCATGTTTTAATGATGTCTAAATAATTTTTTCAATATTTTCTGAGTACACTGAAAAAAACTCTGTTGTTGACACCACTGGAGTTTCTAGTTTCTCAGTCTGCACCGTCTGACACTTTTCCAAGAAAATTCTAGACCTAGGGTTAGGTGTGCAGTTGGTGTTGTTGGCACTCAGCTAGGTGTGCGGTTGCTATAAGGGAGGGAGGGGTCAACTAATTCTGTATTTGGTTAGGATTTTTGGTCATCGCACTCAAAATCTTGACATAATAAGCAAATACCATCATTAACCCTTCTTTACAGGTATGACTTTTAAACACATTTATATGCACACTTTTATTTACATCCACTTTGACAAAGTACAGAAACCAATTTTTCATAAAGAGATGCATTAATTCCTCTTCATGCAGTGCAAAGGCATGTTCAAGAGAAACATTTCACAGAATATTGAAAAGCCTTATAATCTGAGCAAATGATCTCCAAACCCTCCTGCCCATTTCAGGAAAATGTTGTGATAGTATGACTCTCCACTGAAGAAAATCAACTTTGTGTGCACTGAGTGTGCACCATCTACCAGAGAGGCTCTGCTATCTCCTACAGCCAAGCACATCTGCAACACGCCCATTTATGCAGATCAGAAATTACCCCACTTTGCTCCCACATGAACTACAGTGTCTGTCCATTCTTACCCTTCTTTTAATCTACTTTGTGTTGCTTTTTATCTTTACACAATGCATACAGGGTCTTCACAAAGTCCAACATTTAGTTGTAATGTAAAAATGGCTGCAAACATATTCTCCACACTCAAACCTACATTGTGGCAAAAATGGACCTGAAGTAATCACTCAATTTTAACCCACATCTAGTAATACTGTGCAACCTCATCTCTGTGCTAATAAACTATGTTCTACATAGAACATAAACATATAGATAGCATCAGACTCCACAGTCATAGTGGTGTCACTATTTCTTATTACCAGCATAGCATTGTTGTCGGTTGTTGTGACACACCTGAGTGGGACTAGATATTGGGCCTTGGAGAGCTCAGTAGATAAGCAGTGGCAGGATGAAAGCTCCCTGTGTTGACACACCAGGGAGAGGATTTACTCCTGCTTCTGACAGGCCAATGGGCCTTGCATTAGTTGGATTGCAGGGAGTCAGGGACAGGTGAGTATGCAGATAAGTGGATTACAGCATGTTTGTTCCCTAATCTCTGATGAATACTTCTGCTGCTCATATTTAGTAACAAGCTGCCACTTAAGATCCATTGTACCTGAGAAATAATGTATGGAATATCTGAATACATAACTTTTCCATAGTGGCCAAAGCAATGGGCTTACGTTGCCTAGTTAAAACTAATTCTGAAAATCTGCCCAAATAGTGACAGTGATATCCTCCTTCAAATAAATACCTCAAAGTACTTAAATGTCTAGTTTCACTGGAGAGAAGCAACCCTTCAAAGTACCCTTTGACTCAGTCTAGGCTGGTGGCTGAAAATAGAGTGTGGCAGATGGCTGAACGATGGCACTGGTTCAGCATGAGAGGCTTGGCGGCACCCACGCAATACCCGGTCTCTCTGCAAGGGCCCACAAGGTGCCCAGTCTAGGGCTGGTACTGGCTCGCTCTTCCCTTTCATGCACCAACTGGTGCCTCTTTCCTCTCTGTCAACATTATCCTAAGGTCAAGACCAGAGTTACTTTGTTGCCATGCACAGTGATTTGTCATAGCTGTGAGCCATGTATCTCTGTGCATGGTGCTTAGTGGCCTGGTCCAAACACTTACTGATTTTCCATGATTTATTGGGGGAAATTATTTGGCCTGCGAGGCATTGATCTGTTTTCTTTTTTCTCCTCATGAGAAAATGTAATAGTGAGTAGCTGTCATGGTGGATTAAACTAAATGTTTCTCAATCAGCAGCTAAAATATTTAGAGGATGTTGGCATGTAAAATTCATGATGTCAGTAGAGTATGTGCCAAAATTTAAAATCTCTTTTTGTCAGCGCTGGCCTCAATCTATGACGTTTTTTTTTTATTTCAATGAATTCCTGCACGGAATCATAGTCCAATCACACAGTTTAGTTTACAGGTCAAGAACAAAACAAAACAAACAGGCAGCTGTACTTATTTAGGCTTCCCACATTCCAGGAAGCAGCTTCACAGGAAAACAACTACTAGTAAACACTGCTATTTTCTTTACAGTTGAGGGAGTCCTAATTTAAAGTTAGTCAGGTCTTGCATTTTTTGCAAGCTTAACGACTGATATTAAGCTGAGAGACTTTCAACTTCCGACTGGGCTGATCCAGCTTTAGAGTAAAGCAGGACTCTGGAGGACTCCTTCCTTTAATTACTCATTGGGGCCATGTTTCCCAAACCAGGAGCTTGTGCCAAGATCATCTAAGCTGTGGAAATGGGCACTGCTCAGAAAGATATTTTCTCCCAAGCATCTTACCAGAATCTGAAAAAGCAGCAGAAAGGTATACAATGATGAATAAATCTGTGTGTGTGTGTGTGTGTGTGTGTGTGTGTGTGTGTGTGTGTGTGTGTGTGTGTGTGTGTGTGTGTGTGTGTGTGTGTGTCTGTGTTTCAGTGACAACTGCACTTCTGAGAGAGAAGTAGTCTAACCATACAGGGCTGTCGTCTGATCTGGCTGTTTATTTCTTAATAGTGAACATGTTAAAGGACTAATCTGTTGGGCTGTTAGTTGATTTACCCACAATTTCTGGTTTATGTACACACTATTGTACCTTGTTTGTTCCAAGCATGTGCATACTGTACCACACAGGGAATATTCAGGGCTGTGACATATTTATCTGAACCATCAGCTTTTCAAACATGCAAACAGAACATATCAGATGGTTTAGCATACTGTTTGAAACCTTGAAATTAATCTGCTCTGTTAGATCAGAAAACAAATTTACAGGTAGTTCTACTATTTCATGTGATTTTTGTTAATTATGTTATAATTATGTCTCACCTGGTTTACATCATTTTAAGACAATTTCGTAAATTAGTAATTACCTATTGGGCCTACCTCTTCTCTTAATGGCAGATGGGGCGAGCATTTCAACATTTAATAATAATTTTAGGTCCTGTATGAATTAAACCCTCAAGCTCATTCTCAATTTTGTAAATGCAGTGTTACAGTACGGTACAAAGAGGGAACATACACAACTGCTGCCATCCAGCTGTCGGATAATTTCTTATCTGAACACAAGAGAATGCAGATTAAGTGAAACAGAAAGTAACAGGGGCCCAATTTCTAAGTACTTGGTATTGAATCTTTGCAAAGAGGAAGAAGAGTAGACTGTACAGACAAATCTGCAAGCAACTCCACAGCAGATCGGAAAAACAAATATTATATAGGCTTTGGTTTCAAAACCACATGCTGACCTGATACGTGACAGGGAAAAACAACAACCACAAAAAAAAAAACCCAGCTATGTGACAGTGTTGTTGATGACTGTAGTGTGACCCCCAACCCTACAGGTTTTGTGGTATTTTACAGACAACTACATAGATTCTTCATATCACAAAACACCTGTGTGTCTAGTTCTTGGAACACAATGTCCCATGTCTTCTCAACACTTAGTATATTAATTGCTTATTTCAGCGTAACTGCTACAAAACACAGAAATACTTCAAAGCTTGTTACACAAACCTAGTTAAACATTAACATGTTAAAATGTTCTTACACCAGCTCAGGAAGAAAAGACTGCTGGAGTTATTTTTGAACAGTGCACAATGGGAACAGAAGAGGGCACTCAAATGACACAAGCACTGAACCGCCTGGGGAGCTCTTGACTCAAATATAGGCCTGATTCAACTCATTACTAAGCATGAAAGCAACCAGTGGTTCAGTGGTCAAGGTTGCTCAGAGTACATTTTGAATGTTATTTGTAATGCATTTAATCTAATTGTAGACATCAGAATGTCAAAATGAAGTAAAATGTTATTCTTCTTTGCATTTCTCCTTATGATATTCAGACCTTCCCTGTTCCTGGAATAGATTGTAATCTATGGACTATAACTGACAGACTCATCACTCTTGAGAGAAGGGAACCACATTCATCACCCATATCCAGTACATTTGTCACGCTTGCCTCCTTGCTCTACTGAGAAAGCTAGTGTTCTCAGAGGACTTGTCACCACATACTGAGTGTTTGTCTCACATGCTCCCTCTGACTGCATGTTAGAAGCTTTGCCATGGCCCACATTTTTTCTGTCTTGTTTACAACATCACCAAGTATGCGGACCAGTCAGGCTGTTCCCCCACCTCCACCCAACACACACACACACACACGCGCACACACACACACCTACACATAACTCTCCTCTGCTTCCCTATCCCGTTCATTTACTCTTGCTGTCGTGATTCTACTGATATATGTTGTGTGAGCTGCCTCAGCACTGCAAGACAGACGTGTCTGTTGCCTGGATGGCTTTGACTGGCCCATGGGGCTGGGATGAGACAGTGCTCCCCTCTGACAGGCACATTTGCATAGCCATAAATCACTCTATAGAGTGACACCCAGGACACACAACCCTCAAGAGACCTGGAAGCCACTCTAAATGCCAGCTAGCCTACATGGCAAGGCCGTCAAGAGAGACAGTCCCATACAAAGCAGTGAGATTGGGAAGACAAGGTTTGTAAGGGTTGGGCTAATTCCTCTCTGAACTACAAGCCCCAACCTGCCTAAGCACTCTTGCATAAAGGCTGAACCCTACACAGGAATGCATGGCCATGCTGTGCAAAACCACTTTTAATGAGTGAAAGCCCTCTTAAAGGCCTTCTTCAAGCAGGGTTGATTGATGAGGTTATAGGCCTAATAGGCTATGCAATAGAATTATACATTGGGGTGTCTTAGGCTTGAATGTAGGTCTAACATTAGTTCTGACAGTTGTTTTTGTGAAACTTAACCTTCTGTCTTATCAACAAAGCCCCTGAAAACAAATGAAGAGTTCAGATGCAAAACCTCTAAGAAATCAATATAATTTAGATAAACGTTATTATAAATCCACATGGATCGCTTTGGCTTGATTTGTTTTTACTTGATAACATTCAAATTGCCAATAGCCTACATTAGGCCTGTAGCCCAAACAACTTCAGCATCTTTCAGAAAATGGACTAAGAGGTTTTGTACGCTTCAAATGGTCTCTCGAATATCCATCTTTTCACTATAATGAAATTCTTCTGCAAATCAGTAAGGATTAGGCGTAAAACACATTCACTAGCACTACCCATTATGTCATAGACGACAAAAACATCTAGGCTATGCAACTTGCTCGGGAACCATTGGTGGACACGTGAGTCTACCGTCGAAAGTTAAGACAAGCAAATGCACTGTCGCATTGATGGAAAATAGATTTTGAGCACGAATGAAGCGCCCCTAATCTCTTTTTAGACAGTAATCTGTGTTGGATTAAAATAAAACCACTTTAAGATTTGTTAGAAAATAAACGGTCCGAAACTGAAGGAAGTGCACGTAGGATAGCCTACGCTTATTATGCATGAACACATGCGAGAGAATCTCAAGTCTTTCTTTAAGTCGGGAGAACTAAACAAGTGATTTTCTTCTCATCGCTATCTTGCCCCAGTCTGTGTCGATTCTATCAGGCTGTTCCCTTTGAAACATAGAAAAGGGGAGGAGAATAGTTCTCCTCTCCTCCACTCTCAGTTGATGCGCGAGGCTCTGGCTCGTCCCGCTCTCCCCAGTTTCCTGGTTCCCTGTGGAGCGAGAGGACGAATGAGAACAGCTCACACAGGTGTGTCTTTCAGCCAGTTGCTGTTCAAGAGTCAACAATACACCTGGATTCGTCATGTGGTCTGCTACCTGGGCGTGGAGAAAGTCCCTCTTATTTACTGGAGTCTTTTGTTAGGTAGCTTTCACATCGTGTCGGCTTTCATAGGGATTGTCATTCGGTCCTCAGCGCTTCAACGCAATGGTGCTGTTCTGTTAACACCCAGAGCTTTACGAAGAGTAAGATGTGAACTTTTCATGCATCCTTCCGTGGGATCTATTTTTTGTTTTAAGGGGGAGGATTTTAGATTCGGACTGCGAGCGTTTGTGCAACTACTGTTCAATCAAGGTGAGTTGAGATCCATGTTCCGTCTTTCAACATTGATAGCCTAACGTTACACCTCTTTCTGAATGAGTGCTTCTTACCCGGTGCGTAACACGCTCCTTTTCAAACAAGAAATTTACACTAACTAGAAATTCTCGCTTTAGTCGCATTTCTCGCTTTACTTGGCCCATTCTCTTCGTTCGGCACCTCACTCCTTCAACGTTAGTGGATGTGGGGTGTGATGTTAGGCTAATTCTAAAGAACGAACAGACAAACTTGATCGCAATCTATAGGCTAGAATACTCTCCATACGAAATTCAAAGTTCGCCGCGTTGCCACAGTGCTCATGTGTTGTTCGTCAGATTGTGTGACGGACTGTGTCTGTCGCGCTACTGTCACCAAGATAATTTACCTATTTCATGGAGAGACTGCAAAAAAGACTGAAAAACTATTTGCGGCTGGTTTCTTGCATTCCTTTAACACATGGTTTTGGCATACACCCAACAAGTTGTGGGCAAAACCGGTTTATCAACATTTGTTTGGTCAAGGTGATGCCCTCTGGTTAAGTAAGTTAGAAGTTCTCTAGCGTATAGGACACTCAGGCTACACGTTAAAATGTAACAACCAATGTAATTGAATTGCCTACCCTGTCATTCTTTTGGGGGAAATGTCAAGTACTTTATGTTGCCATACCCTATCTCCAATTGTTTTTTAATGAGAAGAAATTCATAGGCTAATGTAATGCTAGGTTTGTCATTTATTTCTCTTAGAATTCACATCCATGGAATATGCCAAGGGGAAATGGTAATCAGCAACTGGTATTAGTCATGTTGAGTCAACTTTTGTTTCTGCCCTCCACAGCAGTTTTAGTTTCATGTCTGCATGCACTTGTGTACTCTTATGAGAGGAAGATGCACAAGAAAGGTCTTTTGTGTCCTTTGGTGAGCAATTCCTCCTGTTTGTTTATCTTGGTGCATAAAGGACATGTAGACAGAAGCCCCATTCATATCCTCGCTGAATCTCTTGAGTAGTCCTGTCTGCCCGTATCTCTCTCTCCCTGGCACAGCAGAGAGTGCTCACTGTACTGCCTTGTTGTGAGTCTAAATCATCCCTTTTATTCCAGCCTTTGCCTCCTTGGCCCTCACATACAGCCCTACTGTAAATGAGGAGCCCCGTCTCTTGCGGATTATCCTCATTAAATAACATTAAAGAAACGCTCTCATGGAGGAAATGGATTAGTGCCGTTCTCTCTCCAGCTCTGCATGGGGGGGGGGGAGCAAGCGATGGCAGGGGCGTGCCGGTCCCCTAACTCCCCCCTGAAGTGAGTGAAGCCCGTCCGGGCCTTTTCCAAAAAAGAGACATCTGCTCACAGGGTGAACACAGGCAACCTAAAAGCCAGGTCCTGCTCCACACCCCATGCAGAGCGCCTCCACTCTCTCCTTATCTCTCACCCCTCTTTGGATGCAGAGAGAGATCGGCCCATCTTATCTTTTGCAGAGAGCCGTAATGAACAATTCGGTCTTGAGGATAATCCTTTCACTGTGGAATGTGAACTTCATCCATAATGGAGATAGCAACAGCCCCATTGATAATGTGGCAAAAATGCCAGCATTTGCTTGACAAATGTTGTAATGTGTATCAGAGTTTGCAATTCAGATGTAGCCTACCACTGAACTTGTAGTGCATGATTGCGTAATTCTTCTTTGTTTATTTTTTTTAGTATTTCCTTAGTTTGAATCTGGTTTACTGGAAGTAGCTCCTCATGATACCGGTATACCAGTAAGTTTGGTCATGTTATTTCTTGTCTGTAATTGCATCATTTTCCACGAAAAAATAGTCTCACTCCGAAGAGTTCCACATTCTAACTTTACCTTAATGGCCAAAAATCATGGCCAAAAAATGTCATGGATGTATAACAACATTGCTTCGTGTGGCAGGCTAAATGTCCAGGTTGGTCGAGTCTGTTGTAGAGTTTCTTTTTTTGGAACATTGGTCGTTTCGGGGTTTTTATTCCGAGAGATGTCAATGCGGTGACACGACACTCCACTCCTCCTCCTCTCTAGTAATGACCCAGCCGGCAGATGCCTGACTTGTCAGACAACCCCGGTCTGATCCACCACCCTCCTAATCAGGGACGGTATGTGTGGAATTCTAATGCTCACCTTGCCTTTACCCTCTGCCTCTCTCTGGGCCGAGGTCTCGGTAACCTTTCATTGATTGTCAAAGATCCACTCTCTCTGCAATGTAGTGGGCTCTATTTTTATCCTTCTGAGGCCAGAGACTCTAGACCGAGGGGACAGAGGACTGAGGTATCCCAGCTGAGCCCCTGACAGAGTTTGTCTTTTTCATGTGGGGTTTGGGGTGGGGTTGGGGGGGATTATCCCATGGTGAGCCACTGGCGTCCCACTGAGGGGGGTGTTTGACCTCGCTCCGGGGTTCCATGGCTCACTAGTGAGAGTGCCGTTTCCAGCCAACATCATTAAGCCCTCAGGTTGAGCCCAGGCTCATGAATCTGATATTAATTTCCCGAAAGGAGCCCACATGGTAAAGTGGAATTAGTCATTCTGAGTGTGTGTGTGTGGACTGCTCACAGCGCTTCTTTAGCATCAAGTGCATTCATGCAGGTTTGAGTAATGGGGTTCCCCTCCCTATCACTTTGCTAAACTGTACTTTTAATCAAACTCACAATTAATATCCTAGTCCTCTCTCAGGCCCTAATGTAGTTAGGAAATGGGTGATCCAAGTGATGAGTTTCAAATCAGGTAAATGCCTGTACCTGATCTGAGACTTGCCTGTCCAAGCAGTGGATGGTGGGGACCCCACCACCCTCACCGCAAACCCCCTCTTCACCCTGTTTCAGTTCCAGTTTCCAAGGCAGACGAGGCTAGTGGCGTATTGACGGGTGTATGAGGTGAGATCACATCTATTCTCACGCTGCCTCGCCAACAGCTGTCTGCGCCACAGCTCCCATGGGGCCTCGGCCTTTTCTTGGGTTCGTTACGACACCAGGTGCCTTGTTACAAGACTGCCATATTTGCACTTAGCTCGGGTCCTGTCTGTTTTTTTTTCCCACTAACTCCCCACATAGTTTGAGAATTGAAGTTTGAGTTTTTGAGTTCTTTTTAGGTTTGCTTCTAACAAGGCCACCAGGCCCAGTTGAAGCTAAAGGTCTTGTTAGCTGTGGCTTGCCATCACCCGTTGATGTCAGCCGGTGTATTCTCAGCCAAGTGTGGGTGAGAAGCGTGGGAGTGTCCTTAGAATATCCCAGCTGGGAGAGGAGCAGAGCCAAGTTTTGCTGTTCTGAAAAGCAGGGCCTTGGGCATAATGGGGGCTCTCTGGATATTTTCTTTTTTGGTGGGGGGGGAAAACGATATGCCACTGGAATGTTGTGCAAATTGTGAGAACCGTCAAGCAGGTGTCTGTTGGATTATTCCCACAGTTGTTCAGTGTGATCTCCACAAGCTACCACCATGCCAAGAATCGCTAGCAAAACGGGTGAAAGATTTTGTCATCTCATGTACTTTTGTACTCTTGTCAGCATACAGTATGTACTTTTAGATGTAGTCTTCATCCTCATAAACATTTAAAAGTGTGCATAAAGTATCATCTAAAATCTGGCCTTTCAGTTTAACATGAGCTGAGAACTAAGACAGTCCTGGATGTTTCAGTGAAAGCCGGAGCAAGATATTCTGATATGCTGAAATAGAGCCTTCAGATGTGGTGATGCGTGATTAATTTATGGCTCTTCAGGAAAGAAAAAAAAATCTGAATAGAATCTGTCAAGCCTCTGCAGATAATTGAAAAACAGTTGATGTTCTTGCCATACCTGTCATGATTCTCTAGGCTTTTGTTTCTGAATTTTCTTCCCCCCCATCACTTTTTGAGGTATTAACTAAGGCACTCGAGAGCGCAAATCGTTTCTACAAATGTGAAGCATTGTCAGGTCTAATCTTCAAAAGGAGCAATTTCCTTGCACTAAGATCATTTTTAATTATCGCTTCTACAGTGGAGCTAATGCGAAGTCCAGCTGGTTTGTGTTAATAGTGTGATAACTGCTGGATATTGCCTCGCCCCCCTTTTTTTTTTTTTTTTGGTCCTCTCTCTCTCTCTCTCTCTCTCTCTCTCTCTCTCTCTCTCTCTCTCTCTCTCTCTCTCTCTCTCTCTCTCTCTCTCTCTCTCTGTGGGCGATTAATTACAGAGTGGTGGGCATGGGCTGCAGCCAGGACTGGTGTGTGACAGATGCACACGGGGTCAGTAAGCTGGCAACAGCTGGAGATGAAGGTCAGAGCAACCTGAGGAAGAGGAAGAGAAGGGAGGCAGTGGGGATATGATAGTGATCCAATGACACATTTCATGATATTTGACATTGGAGGATGCATTTATACTTCCAACACATCTACTTAAAATGTACATTATCAGAGATCAGGGTAACAAACTTGGTACCCTTATTTAGCAGACATGTACTTGCAAACAGGATATGGCTAAGGGTATGGTTAGAGAAGGCATGTGTTTGTGGCTAGAGGTAAAAAAGATAATGACTGTCAGTGTATTTTATTGCAGGCTTGGTGTTTGTTTGTGAAGATGACACAATTTACACATGCTGCGTACTTCTGATGGAAAGCAACACAGTTTTCCGACTGCAGGGTTGGGCGTTGAATGTGTTTGTTTAAGCAGACACAGGCATCCATTTCTTTTCAGCCTGACTTTGTATATTTGAGCTGTGAATCACCCAGAAATGTTCAGAGAGGAAAACACTGTATTGCTGTCAGAAGAAAAGTCCTCATAAAGCCACAATTGTTTTTAGTGGCAGTTTCAGCAGCTAAATTTACTGTTTAGTAGTTAAAGACTGTCCATAAAACGACAATACCATGACTTATAACGAGAGGAAAAAAGACAAGTCAGTGAGTTGTGGGACTATTTGTTCCAAATTACAAGCCCTGTGTGAATCATTTGCATGAGATACAGATGAGATGGATGAGTGCTGTACGTTTTTACAGCGTCATTGGAATAGCATTTTATGACCCTGCATCTGGCTAATCCAACTGAAGGTCAGTGTCAGGCTTTTAAGATATTTGGCTCACAGTATCAGCGGCCCCACTGTCTCCGTAGATTGTACAGTTTAGAGTGGACAGTCTTGCTCAATTACTGAGCAGTGTTGTCCGTCTTGGTTCTGGCATTGCGGGGGAAGGGGGGAGTGGGGGTGGCATTGTGTGTTTTTGGTGATTGAATACAGTTGGGGGAGGAAGAGAACCCGGCGACTGGAGTTGAGTGATAGGTTGGTACACACACTGACATTTTCCCTCAGTCGGGCACTTTGATAGGGAAGCAGAGATCAGCCAAAGGCGAGTCCAGGGGGAGCGGTCCGGTCCGGGGGAGGTGAGATTGGGGAGGAGACGCGGCCTGTGTTTACTCAGTGCCAGACCTTGACCCCTGTGGAGGAGGAGGAGGAGGAGTGGAGGAGTCCTGCTCAGTTTGGGAGACTCCCAGCAGACTACCGTACAGCGGCAGGGGGAAAAAAAGTGGCGAGCACCAGGAATCCCAACTATGCCCATTAAAAGCAAGCTGCAGCACCACAGAGGGAGCGAGCGAGAGAGCGTGAGCTAGTGAACGAGCGAATGAGTGCGCAAGCACGCGGACGGGGAGTTGAGCTTCCTGGTTTTGTCAGCGACTCCTCAGCTTGCGTCCTGACCCCCTTTCTTTCCCCCTCTGCTGCTCATGTTTTTCTGTTTGCGTCGGCTTCCTCTCCTGAAACTTTTCTTCTCTTCTCCTTTTTTTCTTTTATTCTCTTTTGTGTACTTCTTTTATAATTCTCTTGCCAGATTGCCTTTCTCTCTCCTTCCTCTTCCCCTTTCTCTCTCTCTCTCTCTCTCTCTCTGTATCTCTCTCTCTCTCTTTTCTTTGCTAGGCCGATAAGAAGCAAACACATATCCCGGTTCCCAGCCCTCAAGGCTCGGAGCTGTCTCTTGAAATGCCGATCCTTGTAGGTGTCATTATCACTTTATGTCTTGAGGTGTCTGCCGGTGCCCCTCAGCAAGCCTCTTCCCATTCAGGGGAGATGGAGATGACGGCTAGCCGCTATCCTGCTCTGACTCCGGAGGACCTCACAAGCCCAGCGACGGTCTCACGCCAGCCCCTTATACCCACGGATGGGTTTCTTCTCTTCTTTTTCTTTTTTTTTCTCTCCTTCTTCCTGTCAAGGTGTGTGCTGTACCCACACGAGGATCATAACAGTGTTTTATTTCCTCTCTTTTTTGCCTTGCTCCAACACTGGTTGGCTAAATTATTCATCCCGCCGCTTGAGGAGAACCTTGCACACAGATTTTCTCTGAGCTCCAAAGCTCTCTCTATATCAGTCACGGGGAAACTTCCAGAATTACGTTTCCTCAACCAGTGTTTATAGTAGCCTTCCCTGGTGTTTTGGGGTACTTAAACACAACCAAATGGCATAGCCCTTTTAACAAGGAGGGGGAAAAAAAATGTTGTGGCTCGGGGGAATGACATCACAAGTCTGTGCCACAGGCCTCATAAACAACGAGGTGGGCGCGCGCACAGACCCGCCACCCACGCGCACACGATTGGTGGCTTTTCTGCACGGCGGAGCCATTTGGCTGCTTTGTAGTTTGCCGTTTCTTTTTTACCATGCTGGCTTGTCATTGATCTCTTTGCTGCTCCCAGCTCTAATTACAGTGATTAGCTGGAGAAGGGCTCCGGCTGGGGTCAGGCAACCTTATTATGGCGCCCATCGCCTCTGAAAACAACCGGCGTACGCTCGCAGACGCTACGCTGTTTACTGGAGACGGAGTGCCAAATTGGATGCCCCCAAAAAATCTGCCTGCATGCCTTCCAAAAGGATTTGCTTTCCTTTCCTTTCCTCCCTCTCTCCTCTCCTTTCTCTCTCTCGCTCTCTCTCTCCTCGGTTGGACAAGGGGACTAGGCACTCTGTGCTGCTGACAGATTGCAACAAAGTGGGGTGTTAAGGCATGCTTGGCTTATTTATGATCTGTGTACTGCTGCATATCCAGCAGGATGAGATTGTGTGTGTGTGGGTGTGTTTCAGTGTATGTTTCTGTGTGTGTGGGTGTGTTTGTGTATGTTTCAGTGTGTGTGTGTGTGTGTGTGTGTGTTTCGTTTTTTTGGCCCTCAAGTGAGTACAAGCACGAGCGTCATCCACCAGGCAGCCAGAGAGCTGTTTGTAGATGGGCGTCTGTTTCACTCGGACGTGTATTTAGTCCGAGGTCAGTGTGCTCTCTGGTTACTCCCGACGTGTGCGTCACCATGATTTAGGGCATGTTTATTTGCCTACCTCGGTAGTTACACTTCCCTTTTTTCAGATGGTTGACCATGACTGTGGACTGACTCCATGGTTTTTACTTCATGACTAATACATGTATATCTTAATCATTGATGTATTGGAAGGGAATGGAAAATCCCTTGTCTGTATTTTGGAATGGGAAGTTGGTTAGGTTGATTAGGTTTTTTTCCACTGATTTCCTTTTTACTTGTGAAGAACATTGTCTCTCGTTTCCTGCAAGAGCCTTGTCATCATAACACTAATGTATCATCATTCCTCTGAGGGACGAAGAAGGCAAAGCGGTAGTGTTGTTAAATACCTGAGATTTCAGCCGAACAGGGCGTGCTGCCGCTTGAGTTAATGACATTCCCTGCTCCAAAGCAACACTCAAGAGCCTCCGCAGTTTGACTCCTGTGCAGATATTCCCCCGAGGGTGCTTAAAAACATGTGTGCTGTCGAGTGTGCTCGGGGCTGGTGGGAAGAAGAAGAGAAAAAAATCTCAAAACAGGCTTTGCACTTACTGCAGCTGGTAAGCCGACGTTCCCTGATCAGACACACATGGAGCACAGAAGCACTTAAGACAGAACTGCACATCCCTGCCCCCCTCCCCTCTCCCCCCTCCCCCATTAAACCCAACTTGTGAGGGTCAGTACTGGGGTTTTAGCTTCAGATGCTAGTGGGTGGTGATGGCTAGGCTAGTGGTGGTGTGCGAATGACCTACTGGCGCTGGCGACTGTGGTGACAGCAACTTCCTCTGGAACGCGACTGTGCAGAGCGGTCAGACTGAGTGAAGAGATTTGTTTCCTGAAGTGGGTTAAGCTTTTTGGAAAAAAAAGAGAAAGAAAATAAAGAAAAAAAAAAATAAGTGATGGGATGTGAAACATGTTCTGTCAGCGCTTGTGCGTCTGTGTGTTCCCTTATGTCTGTTCATGTGGCATTGGGTCAATCCAGGCTGTAACCATGTTCATTAAATGGGCAACTAAAAATACAGCCTTATGCCTAGGCTCTCCATCAATCTGCTTCATGATTGCGGCTGTAAGTGCTGAGAGTCTAATGGTCTAACTAGACCCCCCGATGGGGACCGGTGGTTGCCTGTTTTCGCAGAGCAGGGTTTTTAATGCACACGGCTTCGATTTCTTCTCTGACTTCGGCATGACAGGCACCTATTTCTGAGAGGCCCCAGCCAGGGAGGGCGCAGAGTGCTGGAGTGGAGTGGTGGAGTGAGTTGCACAGATCCCCCTCCCACCCCCCCCTCCAGGTTCTCATCCACCAGCCAGGCTGATTGATTCTGTGTTTGCTCTTGCTTGTCAGAGTGCAAGCTCACACTCCTACTCATAATCCTTACTTGGTGCAGGCACTGATCAGGAGCAATCCCCCCCCCCCCTCCACCTTCTCCATTGCTACCACACCCCCATTCCCTCCCCCTTTCTCCAGCCAGCTCTCACCAGCCTCAGGGAGGGAGTGTCGGTCTGGGCAGCAGCACTGGAGGTGGGAGGGGGTGGGATGGGGTGGGGGGCTAAGGTCCCATGAAGTCCTCATAACGCAATCTGTCGCTTGATCAATAATTCAATTCTAGCCAGGAGTCCGCGTATCTGGATCCAATCTCACCTGCACCTCCCTTTGGCCTCCCCTTAACAAGGTGGGCGTTTTCGTCCTTGAGCCCAGGCGAGCAGCACATGCTGGGCCTGTGCTTGTGCTTGTGAGCGAGTGAGAGAGAGAGAGAAAGAACCAGAGAGCTGTAGGCTCCCTCTCTCTTTTTTTCTTTTCCTCTCTCTCTCTCTCTCTCTCTCTCTCTCTCCCCACCTCCAATGTGGCTGGGGGAAAAAAAGCCGGCCGAAAAGGCCGAGCCTCATTAGACTGTGGCGGCATGGCTGAGGGGAAGTGGCTAAGTCCTGTGATTAGATCCCCCCCGCTCTCCGCCGGGACCAGACCCTGCTAAGCACGTCCCTCTCATCTAAGTCCAGCGCTACCAACCGCTCACGGTGACCACCAGCCACCCGTCTGAGCTCCACATGCTATCTGCCCAGGTCACGGTCAAGGGACAAGGACATGGACATGAAGACTGTGCCACAGTCTCTCCTAGCTCGCTATCAGCTCATGCTTGTCATTTGTTTCCATCTGGATGCGTGTTTTGGTGGAGGTGAGGGTGTGTCAGAAAGGGGTGTCGTTGTTGTTGTTGTTTTTTTTTTTTGTTTGTTTGTTTTGTGTTTTTTTTTCTCCCAAAGGCCATGAATACTTTGAAAAGTACCAAGGACGAATGCCCTTTGAATGCAGGCTTTTGTAGAGCAGTTTGAAATGGTTTCTCTTTTTTTTTTTTTTCCCCCCTCCTCCTCCTCCCTCAAGCGTCCCTTTCTGTGTTCAAGCCTGTCCAGATAAAATGGCATCTGTAAACTTTTTTTTCTTTCTTTTTTTTGCTCTCTTAGATAACTGGCTCTTGCTCTGAAGTGGGCCACTGTCTATCTCTCTATAGCGCACCTCCCCATCTCAACCCCCCCTCTCCCTCTTCATTTCCCCCCTGCCCAGAGAATGCATGGCTGCATTGTCTGTAATCAGCGGAGTAGAATGGACCTTCTCTCTCTCTGCAGGTTGGAGGAGGGAAGACTAAGTGGGGTTGTGGTGGCGTTGTTTCGGCCCACTGTCATTTCCATTGGCTGGATGGGGTTGTCATCTAGCCTGGCCACACATACATACACACACACACACACACACACACACACACACACACACACACACACACACACACACACACACACACACACACAAAAGTCACACAGTTAGGAAGAGAAGCCCCTTTGTTTCTGCTCTGCCAGCTGACACCTTGAGGGAACGGAGTGGACAGAAGATGTCTATCTGTTTATCCACAGCCCTTTCTTTTGTGGGTTTACAACATGCCGTTTTTATGCTTTTTCTCTCTCTCTCTCTGTGTGTGTGTGTGTGTGTGTGTGTGTGTGTGTGTGTGTGTGTGTGTGTGTGTGTGCGTGCGCACGCTTTGTTTTGGTGAGTCTAATTAAACACTTTTACCCAACATGATCAACTCCGTTAACTTGTGAAAGGTAAAAATAAACTTTCTTGAAGAAAGTTGGCCTCGCCTGCTCCCATTTGTTTAGCACTGAATTCTAGAGCGGTGTCTTTGTGTCAGATAAGGAGTCATGGGAATTGAAACAATTTGCCATAAATTTAACAATTGGTTTTTAAAGGCCATGCCAGCGCCTCCAGTTGTCGCGTTCTATTTAGTGGAATAATCAGAGGTTTAATTAATGAAGGCAGTTTGGAATATCAATTAGGGCGCACTTTATCTGCAGTCATGTCACACGGCCCAAACAATTATGACTGATTTCACTTCTGTTGTTACTCCTACCTAATTTGTTGTTTCTCTGTGAATGAGTCAGGTTAATTTAGCGAGTGTTAAAGAGTTCACACATCCCCTGTTTGTATTTTCACACCACTCTTTACTTGTACTCAGACATATCTTGCACTGCCCCTCCACACACACACACACACACACACACACACACTTATGATATTGCGACTTTATAATGTCCTGAATACAAAGGCAAGCAGATGCTTTGTATTAGCACCACTGGTTCCACAGTTGTTGCGTCTAAACTGCAAACATTGAGCACGCTGTGCGTTTTGTTAACACTAGTAATTCCAGATTTTCTTTGCTCAGTGCTGTAGTATGTTTGTTTTCTTCCCCAGTTAGCTATTTGATTGTGACTTCATCTTCTCTGTGGTGCTGTTGTAATGGCCTCAGGTAGTGCCGTTGGGACTTTGCAAGAGACTCGGCGCATCTCTGCTGTCCCACTGTGTTGCTCCACAAACTGCCTCTCTAAACATAGCTTCTCTTGTTGTACAACGGAAAGGGGTCTTCATTGCCTGTTTGCGCGGTGTCATGCAGCCCCCTCTTCCTCAGATGTTCAAAAAAACCCTCTGTGAGGTTTTTCAGAACGCCTGAGGATCCAATAAAGCCCCCCTCTGTTTTGCATGCGGCCGCGTGTGAGGCCAATTATTGCATTGTTCGGGCTCGCCATCCAGGATTTGTGAATTGGTTGCATAGGAACCAATTAAAAAGCCGGGTTTGTTCAGAGAGCGTAGCACAAATGTTTGATCGCCATGAAGCGAGCCATGGTCACAGATGTGGAGTCTTGTTGTTTTTGGCACAGCGCTCCTTCGGTTACATGCCAGAGAGGCCAGCATTTGGTATGGCCTCCGCGGCGGCCATTCTTAGCGGAATCAAAAGCTGCCCAGAATAGGTGGACCATGGTGGACTGCACTGGTGAATGCTCTGCTACCCAAGCGTTGTGACTTCCAGAACATGCACACAGTGCAGCAAGTGTTTCTAAGCAGTAAGTCAAAAGCCAGAGAATTATGTGTTTATGCCTTGAGCCTGGGAGACCAAAAAAAAGAAAAAAGGTGGGGGGAGGAAATCAACGGCTTAGGGCTAGTTGTTGCATTCAGTAGTAAGCATGTTTTTTTTTCTCTCTCTCTCTCTCTCTCTCTTTTTCTTCAGAGAACTTTCCTGAGATTGTACACTAAGCAAATTTCTTATATTTACTGGTGAATGTACCAATGTGCTGACGAGGTTTAATTTTTTTCTCTCTCTCCTGGGCTAGAGGAGGGGGTGAGGGTTGAGGGTTGCCTTGCCTTGCCTTGCCACACGTCAGACAGACATGTCCACGTGACCTTCCTCTAATCCCATAGCTGTGGAGATAGCTGTATGTGTGTGTACCCTGGCAGAGAGACTGAAAGAAGATGTGCACAGGAGTTATTAGATGCCGCATTGTCTGTACATGTCGTGTTGTTGGCTGATAAGAGCTCTCTGAATCTGTCCTTGCTTACGAAGGCGAGAAGTCAAATAGTTAATGTTTGTGCTGTGAACCATAAACTTTGGATGCTCGGGTGATGTCTGTTATGGGGAGCAAAAAAAAAAAAGGTTGTTGAAAGAAAAGCTGGGGCCCTAGTTGGAATGCTGACTGATATTTGTTATTTTTAAATATGGCAGCAGCCGACTTAACATTCAGCGCACGGCAAGCAGTTTAAGCCAGTTCAGGATTTATATGCACTTGTAAATGTAGTGTCAGCTCTGTCATAGCCACTACAGGGCTAATGGGCTCTGGAGCGGATCCAGCCCATGTCTCAGGCCTGGAGCAGAGCGGCTGCCTGGCGGCAGCGCTAGTGGTGGTGGTGGTGGTGACGGCGGTGATGGGGGCTCAGGCAGGAGGATCTCTTACCTGTGAGTGAGGAGCTCCAGCCAGCTGAGGAGACGCTTTCCCAGACATTTTGTAAGTCATTTCAGGATTACACTTATCAACGCTCACTTGCTCGCTAGCTCAAGCCCCGGCCAGAAAGCCCGTCATCTGGCACCTGCCGTCTGCTGCCTAATGCGGTGGAGGACTTCCAGAGGAGCCATTTAGCCTCTGAGAATATATTTGCATGGAGTTTGAATTTTTTTTATTATTTATTTATATATGTATTTTTCTATTTGAAATGGCAGACAAAAATGGAAATTGGCTTCCTTACTTGTCTGCCCTCTCCCCGTCTTTGACTCATGGCCACGCTGTGGTGAACCTGCCGCTTGAGAGGCCTCTCGCTGTAAACTAGTGAGGGCTGTCATGGCCGCTTGGCAAATAGTCCCGTTCGCATCCACTCAGGCTAGACTTCATATGCCACCCACACCCACTGCCTGGGTGCACGCACGCACACACACAAACACAGACACACACAAATACAAATACATACACACACACACCCCTTGCCTTGATAAGCCTTTTGAGGGATTTGACCTATATCTCAGGATAACTGTGTTGTTCTTCCCTGGAAACGTTTGCGCCAGATGGGTGATTAGTCACTGTTAATATTAACCGTAGCCTGACATTGTAGCTTTTCTCTGTGTGTG
Source organism: Sardinella longiceps (assembly GCA_027497455.2). NCBI lineage: Eukaryota > Metazoa > Chordata > Actinopteri > Clupeiformes > Clupeidae > Sardinella > Sardinella longiceps. Next base: position 27,413,250 of record JAODXP020000017.1, on the reverse strand, counting down.
TGTGTGTGTGTGTGTGTGTGTGTGTGTGTGGGTGAATGAGATCACTGCTGGACGAGACAGGCAAAACTGGGTTGTCTGCAGCCACATGCATGATACACTGTAATAACTGTATTAAATTAATTTCACGCGCCACTGCTAAATCTGGACATTGGATTTTGTGCCCATGCTGCTGCAGTGGGGATTACCTGTGCCGAAGATGTGGCAGCCACTGCCGGAGACATCTGTGAGACGAGACAACACACACACACACACACACACACACACACACACACACACACACACACACACACACACAGTAGTGTTTACCTGAGGACACATATGGATGCAGGGGTCATTGCAATTCATCATCAATAGACAGTCAGACACTTATGGTCCTTTGACCTTATGCACCATTTTCCCCCTAAGTGTGTGTGTGTGCTTGTTTGTGTACACATTTGTGTGTGTGTGTGTGTGTGTGTGTCCCTACATGTTTTGTCACATCTGCTGAGCTTTAATTAGTTTGGGCTAGCATGGGGACCACGTTGAAATTGCCGGCGTTTAATAAGGCCCAGACAATAAGGGTCTCTCATGGCGTTAATAAAAGAGTGTAAATTTGTTTAGTCTGCAGCGTTAATGTGATTACGGAGTATCGTCCTCCCTGTCCAAACCTCCGGCTTCACTCACTGAAACCCATCCAAGCTCCCTGCTCAGCGTCGATGCCAGAATCCTGTTTTTTTTTTACTGATTTCTCTGAACATTTTGGCACGATTTCAGGGAAACATTCCGCCCAGCTCTCCATCCATGGAGGTATAAATATGTGATGCACCTGACCCAATTTTTTTTTCTTCTTGTGGATCGGTGGACTGGCTTTGTTTTCAGCCCTGATGTGTGTTGTTGTTTTTTATTCCCCCTCCTTTTCATTTTCTCTCTAATCAGAGTGTGTTCTCCCAGACCCCCTGCCCATCCCACCCTCTGTGCATTATGTGCATCATCATTTTCTCTCTCTCTCTCTCTCTCTCTCTCTCTCTCTCTCTCTCTCTCTCTCTCTCTCTCTCTCTCTCTCTCTCTCTCTCTCTCTCTCTCTCTCTCTCTCTCTCTCTCTCTCTCGTGTTGAGCACAACAAGCACATGTGCTGAATGGGATATCTGAATCCACAGACCACACTGCATGCATGCGCGTGTGCACACTCTCTCTCTCCACACACACACACACACACACACACACACACACACTATTGCTCCTGACTGGATTCGACTTGACAGACCGTCCCGCAGACCCCCACCCCCTAAGCCCCAACCCTTCCTTTCACATCTAGGGGAGTTACCTGACGAGGCTCATTTATCACACACACATATACACACACACACACCTACCTAACGTGCCCCTGAACAGAGTCTCGCCACCTGATTCCCTCAGCCGTGCTCAAGGCCATGGGGAGGAGATGACTGTGGACTCTTTGGTGTGGAAAGAAAGGAAAGGGAACGCATAGGACTCAGGTATCAGGTGTGTGCTCTCTCTCTGTCTCATTCTCACCCCCTTTCTGTTTTTTTTCTTTCCTTTCTCAGTCACCAATTCTTTCTGTCTTCCTCGTCTTACACTCTTCTTCTGTTCCTTTCTCTCCTTCATTCCTCACCCCTCCCCCTTTTCTCACTCTCATTTCACTGCCAGAGGGGCATAGCTTTATTCAGGGCTCATGGTACTCCTCATCCCATTCCAATCCTCACACTTTGTGGAAAGACACACACACACACACACACACACACACACATATACACATATACACATATATACACACACACACACACACACACACACACACACACATAAAAACTCTCACGCACATGATGTTTTCTGCCTGAGCGGTACTTCTGCCTGTGCCAGGTGTGAAAAGCTTCCTCCAGCTGCCTGCTTTGCGGTCACCCTAGGCCTCATTTGCATTGGTGTACAAAGGTGTGTGTTAACTACATTTAACCTCTGTGAATGCAGGCTGTTCTGCTCTTCTCACAATGCCACCCTTGTCCCGTGACTCAAGACTCATTTCTCTTCCCTTTTGTCTTTACTTGTTTTGTATTTTCTTCCTCTCCTATAACTGGAGTGCCTTTGGGGGAGATGTCCTGAGGCATGCCCATATTGAATCCTAAGGACTCTAAAGGAAAATCCGTCTTATTTTTTTCCTTTTTTTAACATTCTCATAACATGTTGGAAAACTGGTTTGTGGTGGTGTTTTTTTTTTTTTTCTCCCAGTCTCTTTTTCTCTCCATCTCACGCTTGCTTTGTCTCTGCCTTTGTTTGTTTTCCCCTCTCCAGCTTGTATCTGGCCAGTGATTGATAAGTCTGAATCCCTGACAATCCTGTGTGTGTGTGTGTGTGTGTGTGTGTGTGTGTGTGTGTGTGTGTGTGTGTGTGTGTGTGTGTGTGTGTGTGTGTCTAGTACGTGTGAGCTAGCTAGTGGTTGGGGAGGGATGTGGCTCCTGCCCTTGTTTATCTACCTCGCCGTTTCCAGATGGCGCTCAGCAGAAAGAAGCCACTTCCTGACACGCTCCCTTTCTCTCACTCATTACCGCCCGCCCATGGGCGCTCTCTCAGGAATCTGGGCTGCTTTTCAGGGGCCAGAACACTGTGTGTGTGTGTGTGTGTGTGTGTCTGTGTGTCTGTGTCTGTGTCTGTGTGTCGGCGAGCGAGAGACTCAGCCAGCCAACCCGCTTCTGTGCCTGTGTTGAAATTGAAGTAGATGCTCGGAATGTGAAATAGGTTTGAGGTATGTGTATGTGTCTGTGTGTGTGTTAGCATGTGTGTGAGTGTGTTTAGGATGAGTTTTTTTGGGAGGATAAGATGGGTAATCAGGTGTCCAGTCCTGTTTGTTCTTTGGTCTGGCCGTTGGTCGTGCTTTAGTCGTGTAATTGCCTGTGCACACATTTCTTTCTCCTCTTGTCCGCTCCCTGTCGCAGGTGTCTTTGTGTCACGTCCAGCCGTCTGCACCCCCTCCACCTCTCCACCTTTCGCCCTCCCTCTCACCACCCCACCCCACCCCCGCCGTCACACTGTCATTTGTCGCCGCGGTGACCTAATATCACGGAGGTCACTGGACCTCTATGCTCCATCTGCTGTGGTCATCGAGTGCTCGTTGGTGGGGCCGCTTCTGCTGCTGCTGCTTTGGCCGGGATTGATGGGCGCTCGATTCGCCCAGGCTCCCGAGATAATCAGCTGCGTGAGTCGCCACCGATCCAGGCGCTTATCTCGCTCTCGCCTTGCCAGCGCACCGCTAATGGCCAGCGGGGGCTTTTGCCGCAATTATCGCCTGTGCCACTCCAACGTCACGAGCGCTAGCCCGCCGTGGCGGCCGGAACGCCAATTCCAGATCTGCAAGATTGATTTACAGTGAAATTAGCAGCTTGTGATGAGTGATGACCGTTTCAGCAAGTGGTTTGGACGCTGGTGCCCGCGCGCTACCTCTGTTTATCTGGATGTCCCTGACGCCTGAGATTTTTGTCAGTTTGAGTGCAATGCTGTAATCAGTTTCTGCACGCCGTGTCGCTTTCTCTGTGGGTGACCGCCAACCTTTTTCGCGGGAAAAAAAGGAATTGCATTATATATTAAAGGTGTAAAAATGTCTGCGGCCTCAAACAGCCACCGTTACCTGACACCCAAATGAACACCCTCATTCAACAGAGGACGCCTCAAGATTGTCGCCACTTGCAAAAACCAATGAATATGTAATATAATGTGCTGAATTGATTTGGAAGCACTCGGCCCGAGCCTCCCCACAGCTGGTGAGCAATTCGCGCTCTCCTCGCGGGCCATCTGTACGCTGTTTTTTGGGGCGCTGAGGGATTTGAACTGCGCCAGATCCATAGCAGGTAGTTTGTCCTTGGTGGGACACCGTCGTCGTCGTCTCGGCTCCGGGCTAGTGTGTGGGGAACGGGGCCCTGGCAGCGGAGCTCCAGTCCCGTCGGCCGCCGTAATTAACCACGGGGGGATTACCGGCTGGTCGGTCCAGGCCAGCTCCAAACACACAGCCATTCACACATGGCCACTCCAGACAAGCTCCCCAGTGAGAAGCATTCCACACAGAAAGCTGAGTTACTAAAGCTCTGGCGAGACGGCTAACATGGAGCTCGCTGAACAAAGCCTGGGTTCAGATTCTGACTTTTTTTTTTAAAGATATGTTTCCCCTTGGATTGTTAACAGACGGCACACACCCACACACATACTGTACAGACCAAGTTAGTTGTTCGACTTTTGGCATTTGATAATATTTCTAAAAAGTTAAATGATGACTCATGTTGGTGAGGAATGGTGCTGGACCTGGGGGTGGTGGTGGTGAAGGGTTCTCTTGGAACTGTGTATTTTACAAATAATAAACGTTTATGTTTGAACGTATTACAAAAATACATCTTTTAACAGAGATGGACACACAACCTTTATCTTACCCTCATAGCTTGCTGCCATAGATCTCCGTACCACATTTCTGCCCTCTCTTCAGTCTTATTTAGACTACCTCACCACACATCCAGAGTCTTTTCCACACGGCCTCCCTATTCTCCTGGCGGTTGTCAAGCGTGGGCTTGGGAGAAGCCTCCTGTGGTGCCCACAGTCCTGCGCCATGATGCTTGACTGCCGACTCTATTATGGCCACTGAAGCGACTTTGAGTGGATTGACTCCGCCAGACAACTTTATAACTGGCTCCTCCTGGGATGGGCGGCTCTCTGTGACATTACCCTGACACGGCCGCCACAGACGCGGCCAGTCGAGCGCTCTCTGTCTCCGTTTCAAGCTGGGCCGTGCTCGCAACAATGGCTTCCACCCCAAGGCTCCGAAGAAGTCGGACCTGTGGAGTAGGAAGTGGAGGCCTTTACTCTGAGCAGGGGGATTTCTATGTAGAAGCCGCCACCAAAGACACAGAGACCTTGTGCGCCTGTCATGATCTAGATCGTTCTACAGTCATTACACTCTCTTAAACGAAGACTCATCAACAGTGGATAGAAGCCTAATGATGAATAATAATTAGTCTCCTCCATGTGTAAGGTGGAATAGAACAGAAACTGACATGTAGACGACTTGATTCCCTGATGGACATGTGTCTGTGCTTTGACAGCGTCAACATCTGTGACTGCCAGACTCATTTTCACCACCATCAATGTTGTCAAACGCTTCAGTGTTTGTTGCTTGCAAATGTGGAACGGAGACCAGATGCTAAACGTGCAACAGCCGCTAAAGCAAAGTGGTTCAGGGTGTTTGTCTGAATGCCGTTTTGGAGGTCACCTTATTCTGCCATGTCAGAAACCTGTCACACACACACTCTCTGTGTGTCTCTCACCCTCCCGTTCAGCTGATGTACATCTCATTGGCTTCAGCTCAGGTGGCATAATGGGGATCTCGCTCTAAACAATCCTTGAACATCTGTCTCGGGCGTTAAGCATTTGCACGTCCTCCTTTTACCGTCACGGCTAGTGAACGATTTCCTCTCCCAGGGAAAGTCTTTTCTCCCTCCCTCTGTCAAATGAGGCCCTACTTAGGCTCATTAAATGTTTCCAAGAGAATAGGAAATCAATGGTGCATACTGGTGTGAAAGAACTTTTTTTTTTTTTTTTTTTCCCTTAATTCAATTTCCCTCCCTCCCCTATCTTTTGTACATCTCTCTCTCTCTCTCTCTCTCTCTCTCTCTCTCTCTCTCTCTCTCTCTCTTCTACCTACACTCCACAATCACCCAGTGTATAAACCAAAAAGGGAGGAGCACTTGCCTTCAGAAACAATCTGGCTTTGTCTGTTGTGGTCCCAATGTTGCTGTCCAGCTTCTCTTAGAATCTGTCGGCATTGCTAAAGCACTTGCCTTGCAGTTAGGGGCACCGACAGTACAGCCCTACATTGGCTCTGACACTTTCTTTTTCCTACTAAACTTTTCTCTAGTATAGTGGATGGAGGCAAAATGCCCAGCCTTCCTTTGCTTTCTGTTTCTATTGATAAATTGTAGTTTTCAGTGAGAGCTTAACCTGAGTGCTCGTATTGTGAAAAACAAAAATTATAAACAACAAAGTTGTTTACTCAAAACCGTTTTCAAGCTTCTGTTGCCCTAAGAAACCACCTCTTACAATACAGTACATAGCCATTTTGTTCCAAACCGGTATTGCTAACTGCGTTATGTCCCTACTCCCTACACTCATTTATATGCATGTTCTCATAGAAGTGTTACTGTGTAGGTAGCACTAATTAGGAATAAAAATAGCATTGCCTTTCTTTCACCTCATCAAGGCCTGGGTTTTTTCACACAGGAGCAACAAAACACTGACATTTGCCTTTCATAGAGAGTCATGGAGATGCCACCTATATTGTATTGAAGTGTGGTCTGCTTGAGTTGTGTGTGTTTTTTTTTTTTTTTTTTTTTTTGTTATACCTGAAATGCAAATGTAGGAAAAACCTGTGATGAATGTATAATGAAATGCCTAATGATGGAAGAGTCTGTGATATCTCTGCTAATATTTTATCCTAGTGATTTTTGCAAAGCCTAAAATAACCATTAGGAAGTAATGCTCTGCCATCTGCAGTAGCTTATGGTTTAAAATAAAGCACTCTCTCCTTAGCTTGTCTTTAAGCCGGTCTGTGTTGATGTGATGGACTTGGCTCAGGGTGTAACTCCAGGGGTTTCACCCACACCTTCTAAGCCCAAATAATTACTCTTCCGGGGGCTCCTCTGTCGCCTCCTCCCTGGTCCTCTCTGCACACTCGCTCCCTGGTCGCCTCATTATGGCTCATCTCCCACCTGACCAGTCAGTTCTTCTCGTCAAGACAAACACACACACATGCGCACACACACACACACACACACACACACACACACACACACACACACACACTCTCTCTCTCTCTCTCTCTCTCTCTCTCTCTCTCTCTCTCTCTCTCTCTCTCTCTCTCTCTCTCTCTCTCTCTCTCTCTCTCTCACTCAGCATTTTTCAGCCCTGGCTGTTGTCCTGTGGTTTGCTATCTGCTGCAAAACAGCTTGCGAATGCCATTTAGCCAAAAAAGGGAGACAATGCTTGCCCCTCGTGTTTTTTAATATCCTCCCTGAAATGGGCTGCTTCCGTGAGCCATGTCGAGTGGCTGTCAGGCTGTCCGAGTGCTCGCTCACACTCTTTTTTTTTTTTTTTTTTTTTTTCTCCTTTTCTCTCCTGGAGCCACGCACCATCCCTTCTCTTCCGATCCCCTTCTATTCTCTTCTTTTTTCTTCCCTTCTCTTCTCCTCTCTTCCCTTCCCTTCCCTCTGCGCCCAGCCCCGCCCCACCCTGGCTCTCCATTGTCTGGGAGAAATGGATGCAGCGGGTGCAGCTGCTGGGCGACGGGCACTATCACAGGAGTTATCTGAGGGCTTGAGTGGCCCGTGATGAATGTCTGTGAGCTCTCTGCCTGCAGATCAATAAGCCACTAGCACCCAGATGAGGGAGATGGGCCCTTTCACCACCCCGCCACCCAACCCGACTCATCTTCCCCAGTCTCAGCTGCCCACTGTCTGCTACTCCCCACCCTCCTCACCCCCAGACAACCAGCATGGTCCCCCACACACGTTCATCTGTGTGCTTTGGGAAGTTCACCCCCGCCAACCCCACCACTCCTCACCCTCCCGTTAGCCTTTCTTGGCTAAAATGAACCATTGATCTTTACCCTTGGTTTGGTTTTAATAGAAGACGTATTGCTTGCATAGCTCCAGCAGCGGTGATTGCTGCCTGAGTGAGCGTGCACAAACACCACTTTGGAGGGATCGAAGGGTGAAATCGGAGACTAGGCCAGCGCCTTGACAACCTCAACCCACCCCCCCACCCCAAACACACACACACTCCACCACCAAGCCCCCAGCCTCTGTCCACCACCCCAGTCTCTCAGGAGATGGGGCGGCTCTGAAGTTTGATGTCAAGGTGCCCAGTCTCCCATCTCCTCTTCCTTGTTCTCCCTCCTGCTCCCCCCCTCCTCCCCCATCTCCCCACACTAGGTTCAAGCTCTCTCAGAAATCTTCAAAAGAATTTATTTCCTTCCTTTTCTGAAATTGCTTGCATTCTTAATCAAATAATTCTTTTCTTGGGTTTTCCCCAAGTATACGTTTAATATATGCACATGTTAATTAACATAAAACTATTACTCTGTGTGTGTGTGTGTGTGTGTGTGTGAGAGAGAGTGAAAAAAACACGAGCGCACACACACACACACTCTCACTCACTCACACACACCCAACCTCCCACCACCCTCTCTGCACAATAAAGCACACATACTTTGTGAGACGTGCTCACACTTCCACTGGTGGCTTTACGCCGCGGGGCCCTGGTGTTTGATCTGCGCACTCTGTAGCCTCCTCTGTGGTGGTGCGGATTTGAAATGAAAGAGAAAATCTCTCCCAGGAGAGGCCCAGCGTGAGTCAAAAAGCCCTGTAAGGCGCTCCGACCAGGGGCGCGGGCTCAGGCGACGCTCCGTGTCAGCGGAAGCAGGAGTTGGGAAGAGGGGGAGGGGGGAAAAAAGGTGCCTCTTCTGTCCTGTAATTGCCACGCCGCCGGGCAGCCACACCTGTTGCTGTCAGTGTCTTTGTCGCTTGTGTGTGTGTGTGTCTGGTGTGCAATCCAGACACGTGTGTGTGTGTGTGTAGAGTGTGTATAGATTTGAGGGATAAGGAGAGATATGTGTGTGTGTGTGTGAGAGAGGGTTGGTTAGGGGTGAGAGGGGGTCGCTGCGCCCTGGTCACCCCTGTCGGCAGGCTGGCTCCGGCGGTGCGAGGGCTCGTCAGCTTGGGACTGACAGGGCACACTGTTCCCCTGCTCTGCACCCAGCCTCTAATGAAGCTGGGGGTCAGCTGCGGTGTGCAGCTAATTGGCCAAGTTTGCCTCAGGCTCTGGCTTGCTTTGATTGAGGCGTCCAGCCAAGGCCTCCTCCGTGCCGGGCTGACAAAGGTAAAGCTTCCTGTGCTGCTAGCACACACACTTTTCTCGTTCACTCACTCACTGACACACACACACACACACACACACACACACACACACACACACACACACATTGCACCATGCAACAGTTCTTGTTTTCGTTTTTGCCCATTCCACCTGTCATCCACTTCAGATGCCATTTAAGTCTGCTTTTTAAGCAATTAAAGTCAATTTTGGGAAGAATCTATGGTGGACCGATTTATATTTTAGGATATTTGATTTTTAAAAATGGATGCTCTGAGAGAATGTCTAAGGGATGCTCTTGAATTCTGTGATCAGCAATTGTAATTTCAGCACTGACACTATATCCACCAGTCAAAAAAAAAAAAAAAATGAAACCAGAACTCAAGACGTGTGCATCCATGGCTGCCAATTATTTACACCCCACATCGATATAAGGGGGTGGATGGTGACTGTGGTTAAGGGTGTCAGAAGCTGACAGGAAGTGGTAATACGGCCTGCTGCAAGTGTAAGCCAGGCACAAATTGGAGAAAATGTGAGTGAGGCTATTTCAAGTAGTTGAGGTGCCAATTTGGATTTTTTTTTTTTTTTTTTTTTTGCATGTTATCTGGTCCCAATTGCAAAAAAACTTTTTTATTTATTTATTTATTTATTTATTTATTTATTTATTTATTTATTTTTTAATTTGTTGTTTTGGTTTCTTTTAAGTAAATGTCTGTTTTGGTCCATTTTTCATTCATGATGGAAGAAACCATTGCGTCGTATCCTAGGGTTGCAAATTTAGTGGGTTTAATGATAAGCGCAGTTGTGAGAGCTACTGAAATGCTAATTATAAACGCGTTGCCAAACTAGTTACCAAATCTTTGGCAGTGTGTTTGAAGTAGCCTGGCCTCTCCTTTCCTGCACTTTCAATCTCCCTCCAGGCTCTCACTGACACACACACACACACACACACACACACACACACACACACACACACACACACACACACACACACACACCTTAAATCTTCTTCTCTTTCTCTTCTAATTTATGTCTTTCTCACCCTTCCTTCACCCTTCCCCCTATGTGCCGTCCCATTTTATATCATTTATTTATTGCATTGCCTCGCCTTCGTTACCTTCCCTTTCCAGTGCCCCCCCCTCTCCACCCCCCTCCGTGAGTGTGAGATTTGAGGCATTTCCACGGTCATTTTGGAAGGCTGCCAGGGTAAACCTGCCTCCAGCCTTGTTTCTCCCACTCTGGCCTGCGTGGAGGGAGGGAGGGAGGGAGAGAGGGAGAGAAAGGAAAGGGGGGCACCATAATTAGCCGAGACTGTCCATCTCTCTCTCTCTCTCTCTCTCTCTCTCTCTCTCTCTCTCTCTCTCTCTCTCTCTCTCTCTCTCTTGCTTTCTCTTTCTTTCTGTCTTTCTCTCTCTCTCTCTCTCTCTCTCTCTCTCTCTCTTGCTTTCTCTTTCTCTCTCTCTCTCTCTCTCTCTCTCTCTCTCTGTCTCTCTCTCCCTTTCTCTCTCTCTCTCTCTCCCCTCGTTAAAGTGGTACTGGCTTCCATTGTTTTGCTGTCACCTCCAGAGTAGCAGAGAGAGATGGTGCCGCCTCAGGAATGGGGGGTGGTGGGTGCGGGGGGCTGGGAATGTCTCGCCTGTAGGGAGAGGTGACCACCTCCACCTGCTTTGCACCTGGGGCCTTCATTCTCCCCTTCATTCCCCCTATCCCACACACACACACACACACACACACACACACACACACACACACACACACACACACACACACACACACACACCCTCAAGGCCTCTGTCAGCTTTACTGTCAAACTTTCATACAAATAGCTTTAAGACATTCAGGCCTCACGGAGCTGGAACCAAAAGAAATAGCAATGGCTATGGGTATGGGTAAGACGTTTCTCCTCCAGCAAGATTATTTGAACAATTTTTTTTCCTCTTTCGATGATCTTCCTCAGTCTTCAGTTGGACACAAATATAATTTCTTGGCACCCTATAGAGCACTGGCAACACACCAAGTCCTGACATGGATACACAAATACAGAGTGAATGTCCAGCCACCAGTGAATCATATTTTGACGGCTCTGAGAAATTGCCTGTCTTGCTTTGTTCCAGAAGAGCTACTGTACGAGACATTTATCAGGAGGTCAGATGGGGTGGGGAAAGAGAATCCCCTTCACACTCCAGCCTGTTTTTTCTTTGGTCAACTCTCAGCATCAGTTTCCATCAAGCCTGGGTGACTCTTGCATCCGCGACTGGTTTTAAAAACCAGATGGCATCTCTCTCTCTCTCTCTCTCTCTCTCTCTCTCTCTCTCTCTCTCTCTCTCTCTCTCTCTCTCTCTCTCTCTCTCTCTCTCTCTCTCTCTCTCTCTCTCTCTCTCTCTCTCTCTCTCTCTCTCTCTCTCTCTTTCCCGGATCTCTCTTGTCGACAGTAGAGCCCGGTGGTGTTGGAGTCAACAACAAAATAAGGCCCACATATGCGTCACCCCATGTGGCGTCTATGCTTTTGTTGTTTGGTCTGCGAGCAGGCTTGCCAGGTAAAAAATCGCTGCCCAAGGTGTTCACATTTAGTGACCTAAAAAAAACAGTTGATTAAATATTTAAGTGTCCCTTTAATCCTAGTTTTTCATTTTTGCCTGTCAGCTGTGCCAATTCAATACAGCTCCCCCCCTGGATGAGGGAATTGAATATGAATTGCTGCCAAATCTTTGCTGGCCACATGGGGTTGACGTTGTCAGTCACTCGTTCTCTCTCCATTGGGCGTTGGAAGGGGATTGTGGGGATGTTCCCATACTGAGCAATATCAAAGCTCCCCCTTCCCCCGCCTATCCTGTGTTTTGGGTCAGGTGTGTTCAAGTTTGACAGGTGACAGCCACATACCCAGCAGGGAAGCTAACCCCTGCTGTTCCCCTAATTAGCAAGTGGAGCATTTGTAATAAACAGTTGGCCTGAAGGATTATAATTTTTTTTTTTTTTTTTTTTTATCGCCAGGCGCTTAAACTCGTCTCTCTGTCTTAATGAAATAAGTTCTTTCTCCTTATTAGGGCTGGAAGCTGAAGAGTTCTTTTAGGCGGCTTACAAATTGAAGCATAAAAAATACTGTATTACTTCATGACTATTGCAGTCCACTGGGTCTTAGCCACTTGGTATTCCACAATAAGGATTCAGGAATTCAAGGTTCAGAGGAAGTCTGCATTTCTGAGGTCATGCCTCAGGCCTCACCCCCCTCGGTGCACTTTGAAGTAAGTTCAGGTTAATCGTTAATGTGAGAACGCCAACACAGGGAGTCTTCTGATGTCTGAATATTATTAAACAGAATAGCTTGCCTTTATTAAAAAATATTGTTCCTTCCTTGTTCATGAGGTACGTGTATGAGCAGACTATCAAGGACAAGCATTTAAAACCTAATTGGTATCAATTTATGTTTTAAAGAATGTTCCAGCATTCTTAATTAAACAATTTAATGAAAAAGGAACACTTTGTAAACAACTGAATGCAGCAAATTTGGAATACTTTAACTCTAATGAGCCAGTGCTGAATGCATACAGTACGGTGGCTGTTGCTTTCTTGCAGTGGTGAAACATCTATAATTTAAGTCAGCATACAAACATATTCCCACACTAAAGCTATCCATATTAAATATATAATATTAACATTTAAATCATGTAAACCGTGGTAGTACATTTCGTAAACACATATTTTTTATTTTTTTTTTTGCTAACGTAATCAAAGTGCAGCAACAAAAACTCTGATCCTAATTTGTGTAAATACATTTCGGCTTTCTTGTCGTAAAGCTTTGTGTCCAGTCCTGAGGGCACACACACACACGCACACGCACACAAACAAATGATATTAAAAACACCCTCTACCCCGTCAAGCTCCCTCTACGTGGTGCAGCAGCCCTTCGGTATCCCATCACCCCCTGTGAGTTTCCAAGCTGTCGAGGCTGACTGGGCTCCATCTCTCTTGCCAGGGCACTGTTGGAACGGATCTGGCCTTCAGGGCTACAAACACACACACTCTCCTCTCTCCTCACAAGCTGCCTGCCGCAAACTGCTCTTGCTCAGCGCAAACATTATCTAAATGCTAAGCACTTTGAAATTCTGTTGAGGATCCTTTTGTGTGTGTGTGTGTGTGTGTGTGTGTGTGTGTGTGTGTGTGTGTGTGTGTGTGTGTGTGTGTGTGTGTGTATTTGATGAGCTCAGTGTGACTCGTAGCGACATGGCATAGAGGGCTTTTGCATGTTGCTTGTGCATTAGACCTGCATTGCTAAAGATGCAATTAGGTCCAGTGGCACTCTGTGTGTGACCCCTTCTGAGTGTGTGTGAGTGTGTGTGTGTGTGTGTGTGTGCATTTTGGTATGTGGGGGGTTTAAGTACAAAAAGTGAGTGGTTGCCCATTTATGCTGCGGACGGCCACATGGCATGACCGCTTAATACAAAAATGCAGCCCAACTCCTGAGTGCTGGCCAGTCTCCTACTGTGAAGGCCTGATCTATTATTTATGGTGTTGATTTAACAATGTGCTTTCATTTGTGAAGACTAACATGTCCCTCAGAAATGTTGGACTCACCGCCTTGGAAAAGCATTGCAATTATTTTCGGGATGGAATGATTCACAGACACGTGTGAAATTTAGCCAGCAGATAACCGGTTGTTGTTGTTTTTGCATGCATGCATGCATGTACAGTGACTGCTCTGGTCACATTCTTCCCATCATGTGTTTTTGTTTTCCAAGGCGATGCATAAATAAACATGCAAAGCCATGCAAAAACGAATGAGTTCTTTAGATTCTTACTGCCTTGTCACAGTGCGTGGGTGTGACTTCACTGCCATAGGATGATGCGCCACTAAGTACAAAAAGAAATGCTATAACGTTTGTGCTTTAACTCGTCAAAAGACTTTTCTCTGAGACCTAAAGTGTGAATAAATTCTGTAAAAAGCAGGAATGGTGAAATGGCTCCACATTCCTTTAGGTCTGGCTCTTTCTGTTGTTCTGGTTAATCTCTGACCTCCTCCCATGACACCAGATATGTGTGTTTTCATATACTGCATCACATGGGGAAACTTAGTGCAGCCAGCAGAGGTGTGGAAGGATATGGCCAGGGTTAATACATCCTAAGGGGAGAACACTAGGAAGTCATCGAGCTGAACAGGAAGCTCAGACTCACCATAGAGGAACCTGTATTTATTTACCCCCACACACACACACGGGCACACACACACACACACACACACACACACACACACACACACACACACACACGGGCTCACACACCAGCCATTTGGTCATTATGCTCTGCAAAATCAAATTTCACTCTGGAACTGAAATTACTGAAAGTTATTGACTTGATAGAAAATTGAGGGTTTTTTCACCCCCCTTCTGTTCATGCTGTCCGATAATTTCAGCTACCCTGATTCAGGTTCCTGTGCACAGCTGGCTCTGCCAATGAGGCTCCTGGAGTCACAAAAGTCCCTTTTATATTTGGGCATGTGGAGCTATATAAATAATTTAAAAAGAGGGCCAGTAATTGGCGGCTCTTGGTAATTAGGGCCCGGCTGTCAGCTAAGTCATTGCAAAGTCCTGTCAGATGAGGCTGCACCAAGGACGGTAATTACTATTATCTGTGGGGGTTGTTGACACAACAATAATCCGGTCCTTAGCAGAGGATAATATTTTGTTGCTTTTGCATCCTTTTCCCTCCACTTTTTAAAACAACTTCTCCTGGCACCATGGAGCTAATTCTCGGCTGCGTGCATCTCCACTCAGTAGCAGTACTCCAAGTCAGAAGACCCCAAGTTTTCCCCTAAATTTTCTGCTTGGCAAGTCTGGAAAGCCTGTCCATATTTTCATTAGGCAAACAGTTTGACTCTTCCCTGCTAGCGGTGTGACGCCCAACCATAAACAGCATTATCAACCATCCCAGCAGGATTTCTAATACCCCTGTAATCCTGTCATTTCATTCATGGATACCTCCAGGGTTATTTCCAGGGCCGGAGCATATCTGCTCGCCTGTCTGGGCTCCTCTGTGTGAGAGATTGGATTCCCTCGCCGTCCTCTGTTCCCCGCTACCCTGTAGCAGGCTCGCTGCTCTGCTCTGCTCGTCTCCTCCTGTCAGATGGAGCTCCAGACCTGCTGCTGAATTGTGGCTCATGGTGTCGAGGGGGTGGCTGTGTGTGTGTGTATCTTTGTGTGTGTGTGTGTGTTTGTGTGTGTATGTGTGTGTGTATCTAAAGACAGGCAACGGTGCTTTGGATGAGCTAAACCCCTAATCCGCAGACACTGGACACAGGGAAATTTGTTATTTGGCTTAATGTCAAATGGTGTGGACAATGAAGGTTAGCAGGCTAAATCACAGATGTTTGTGTTGGTTTTTTATATTATTTTTTTTTTCTCCCTCAAACCAAATTAGCTCGTGTCGGAGAGAGAGAGAGGGAGAGAGGAGAGAGGGAGGTAAATACAGGGACATGAAAATTCATGCGGTCAGGTGATTCAGTGTTCAGCCACACAGTCAAAAGCAGTGCATGTTTTTCTAGATAAACATGCTATGATGCACCCCTCTCAACTCCACACGAGACACTAAATTGCAGGTGGGCGGGTGCCTCTCCCTTAAGAGGCACAGCCAGCCAGTGTTTCTCAGTGAAGTGAAAAGCGTATAAATTGCGTTGGCTTTGAATTAAACATGTGGCACCTCTCCGCTGCAGGCACGACGGACATTCAAACATATTGCAGGCAGAGAAAATGACTTTTTAAGTAGGCTATTTATGGGGAGATATTGTATTCATTTGATTATAATAAAACATTCATTATGGCCTGAAACTAACGGCACGGGGAGCAGACGACAGCTCAAGGTAATAACGCCCGTGTCTGCTCGCCGTGACACGGGAGGGGATGGGCGATCCTTCTATTGGTTTTCCTTTGTCGTGCACAGATAGCTCAGATAAGGTGAAGGCGAGTAATAAAGAAATATATCTGTTTTTATTGGGGCCCGTGACAGAGCAGTGCTGGGAGCCAGTAAAAGGAGCTGGGACTTTGACGTAAAATGATATTATGGCCCATTAGGTAGGGCACAGCTAAGAGCCCTCTCTTGTAACCACCGCTGAGGGTAATGGACCTCATCACTTTGCGTCTGATCCCTCGGCGATACCCGTTCCCTGGGTGAGGTGATCAGCGTGGAGGGGTATGGGGGGTGGGGGATGGGAAATGGAGAGGTTAGAGGGGCGGTGGCAGTGGTGGGGAGCTTTTTGGCAGGGCCTGTCAGAACATCACAGTCGTCCTCCTCTTCGGTGCCATCCGTCAACCTTCAATGGGCAACTCGCGTCCGGAAATAGATACAATGCCAGGGATGGGTGTCGGGGAGCCTGCAGAGGTCACACAGTTTGAGATGACGCTAGAGGTATTTGACTCCCCGTGGTGTCTCAAATGCTTGGCTGGGAAAGAGAGGTGTGTGTGTGTGTGTGTGTTTGTGTGCATGTATGCTTGTGCCTTTCATTCTGTTTGACATCAGGAAGGCCTTCCTATGACTGTGTGTGGATTTATTTCCCCAGATGGTGGGAGATTTGTACGACATTTTCAGTTTGACCTCCCCGTCTGGGATTCCAAAGCGCTGTCAGATGAAAAGCAGAGCCATGCAGGTACAATGGACTTCATGAAGCCCTCCTGCAGGGAAGAACCCTTGGGAAGATAGGAAAGGAGGGGTGGGGGGGGGGGGAGATTGGCCTTACCCAACTGGTCAGGAATGTCCCCTGAGCAGTGAAACTCCTGTGTCTCTTCACTCAATAGCCACTTTGGCGTGGAGTGGAGTGGGGTTGGGTGGAGTGGATTGGGGTTGGGTGGAGTGGGATAGGGTGAAGTGGAAGGGAGGAGGAGGGGTGCCCTGGAGGCCATGTTCTCCAGAGTCTCTAAGGGGCCGGTAACATGAGACTGCCAGACGAGGAATCTCAGGCATCCTGAATGGATCCAGATGTGGACACTTGCTCACCAACACGCTACGCTACGCCACCACACCTCCAACGAGTTTCCCGAACTCTCGGGCAAGAGGGACGGTTAAGGATCGGCTTGGGGCTGGGCTTTGCCCCAAGAGATTCAGAGGAGATAAGAGCAAGATTAACATTGGTGAAAGACCACCCCCGCTGCCTGTTTATGTTTGGGACTTGGCCTAGCAGAGAGCTATTCTGCCATTCTCACTTGGCGTGCACATGTCATGTGATGGTACTGATATCATCAAAGTATCAAAACCAGCCAGGCACTTAACATATCTTGCACATCTGCATGCTGTGTTTCCAAACTGGAGAGATGTGTGTGTGTTTCTCACTTAGCCCATTTGAGGTTTGACCGTAAGCGGCTTACTTTTTTGAGTGGGGAAATAGGTTGGGAAGTTTCCATGTTATTTCAAGCATCAGCAACAGTTGCACAACAACAAGTGGGTCCAGCTGTACAACACTATTTTGTCACACACTGCACAAAGTGGAAACATTTTTTATGATTGCGGTGAATATATATGGTTGATTCGTGACTGAAGTGTCTGTATGTGGGTCGGGTGGTGGGTTGGTGTGTGTGTGTGTGTGTGTGTGTGTGTGTGAGAAAGAGAGAGAGAGAGAAAAAGAGAGGTGGTCTCTGACTGCAATTGAGGCCAGGAAATGGAGAAGTCGGAGCTTTGAAGTCTCTGAAGAATTCCCCCCACCCCCGACCACTTTTTTTTGACATCAGCAGAGAGACAAGGCGGTTACCCCTTCTGTGCCCCCATGAGAATCAGCCTGGCAGGGCCAAGAACAAGTAGCCATTAACGGGGAGCTGCAGTGAGAGCTGCCATAGGGCACCGGCTCTGCCACTCGCCACACTGTCATAGGCAAACCCATGTAATTGCATTTTTTCCCTGGCAGAACACCAAATCTAAGAAGTGGTAGACTACAATTTCACTCTCATGTCTCACCCTCTCTCTCTCTCTCTCTCTCTCTCTCTCTCTCTCTCTCTCTCTCTCTCTCTCTCTCTCTCTCTCTCTCTCTCTCTCTCTCTCTCTCTCACTCACTTATTCTCTCCCCCCCCTCCCCCTCTACACTATCTCTTTCTGTCTTTCTCTTTCACTGTCTCTCTCTGGTGCCCTCTCTCACTTCCATCCCCTTCACCAACCTTTCATATTTGAATCTGGAGAGTGGGTGAAATTAATTGGGTCACAGTTTAATAGCGATCTCCTCAGCTCTGGCGAGTCACCCGTGTCCATTGTCGAATTGGAGAAGAAGGCGCAGGACGGGTGCCCGGCAGCCACATCACACAGCAGAAACCCTGTGAAAATGATGAGCTTTGTGCCTTGGCAGTGCAACATCTTGTAACTTTACGCTGCCTACCCCCCCTCCCACCACACACACACACACACACACACACACACACACACACACACACACACACACACACACACACACACACACCACCTCCTCCCACAGCACACACCACCAGCCCTCCACACTCATTTGCCAGCACAATGTTCTAGCCATTTTGATCAGTAATTTCCATATGCTGCAGTGGTCTTGCTCACAGAAGGATGAAAAGATTCTCTGGTCTGATCTGCTTTATCCAGATCTAACATCTGCCCTAGTAGCGCACTGTTTATTTCGTTGAAGGACAGTTATGATCTCGAAGATTAATCTCGTGTAGAGCCTTTCTTTTTTAGATTCAGTCGATACAAGGAAAATTGCTTCAAATCAATTACTTTGCAGTGGTGAGCTTTTCAATATTAGGATGGACACTGTGGACTTGAATGGATGAATGTATATTTTTTTAAAAGCTAGTTTTGCTCATGGAAAAAAGCTAAAGATCAAAGTTTGTTTTGCAATTTAGACTAAAGAATATGGTGAGTTTTCATGACTGATATTGTGCAATCGGAATGTCCCCGGAGGATTACTTTTATCTTCTTTCTTTTGGGTGTGGATGAAAAATGATCCTTTCTGTATGGAATTTTGATTATCTTGTATTTGATATCCATTTGCGTCAGGACAAGAGTTTCCAGCTTTAAATATGTTTTACGAGTGGTGGGAGAAAGACTGAGTGGGTTTCAACTATGAGTAAGCTCGATCACAACCTCCATCTGGTCAAAATGGCCTCTCTTTGAAAAGATTACATGTCCTCTGAAGCATCAGCTGAAGCTTATGCAGCACCACAATGGGCTTCATCTCTGTATATATCAAGTCTGCCATGACATTTAATCAAAACATGACTCCATGTCACATTATTTTGTAGTGGGCAATTTATTTTTCCAGTATGGTTGACTTCAGTCTTATTTATCCTCCAATAGTACCATGTCTCTTAAATGATACCAGCAGGCTATTATGATCAATTGCAAATCCCATGAGTACACCACATAAGGTCTAGAAATGGCTTGTGGATCAAACGGGTCACCCCCCTTTGTCTCCTTAGAGCATTCATCCTTCATTCATCCTTTTGAACTGTGTCTTTTCTCCACTTCTCCACTGGCCGCGGCGCTTACCGAGGCCGGAGTGATTTGTGGTTGAGAAGGAGTTAATGACACAGAACCGGGATTTGTGTCTGTGGAGTTGTGACCGGAGCAGTGCCGGCTCATTGGGCCGCCCTTCTCTCTCTCGCTCTCTCTCTCTTTCTCTCTCTTTCTTTCACTCTCTCTCTGTGCTCCGCTCGGGGTCCCTGCCCTCCCAGCGCATCCATCACCATCACCTCGGCCAGACGCTCTCACCTCCAGACGAGGCCGCCCTCACCTCCTTCACCTCCTCCTCCTCCTCAGGCAGTCACTGCTGACTGAGCAGCCCCCCACCCCACTCCACCCCATCCGCTCCTGCTTCAGCTTCTGCTCCTGCTCTGGCCCGACTAAACCCAGACCTGCAGTCAAGAGGCCTCCAGTCTGGAACTGTGTTAATTAGCCTGGGAGCCAGGAGACTGAGGAGTGTTATCAACACACACACCTCTCCCTCTCCGCCAGCTCTCTCTCTCTCTCTCTCTCTCTCTCTCTCTCTCTCTCTCTCTCTCTCTCTCTCTCTCTCTCTCTCTCTCTCTCTCTCTCTCTCTCTCTCTCTCTCTCTCTCTCTCTCTCCTTCCTTCCTCACACACACCCTCTCTCTCTTTTTTTCCTGCCTTTCCCTCCCCTTATTTCCCCTTCACTTTTCCTCCCCTCAGTTTGAGAGGGATAGAAATATACATACATACACACACACACACACACACACCCTTGCTCTCTCCGGTCTCTTGGGAGTGATCCCACGCCGCTCTGTTTGCTAGGGTTGTGGAGGGTATCAGTGGCAGCTGTCTCAGCTGTGGATAGCTGCCAGGCACCGATATCCTTGCAGCGTTCTCACCGGCTCCATTATTAGTTTATTTCCATTTTATTTACCCATCGGTGATTAGTTCCACAGGCTATTTTTGGACCTTGTGTTTGTTAGCATAGTCTGCGCTTTTTTCTTTTCACCTTTCTTTAAAAAAAAAAAAAAAAAAAATGGACAGGCTTTTGTAACAGGCTTGACCCCATATAGTGAGGCAAGCATTATTCAGGAGTTGGCACCAAGGCCGTGTAATGCAGAGAGTGCCCAGCTATGCATTCTGTTACTCACTGTGCTATGAAGTGTTCAGTGAAACTCCAAAATTGACCCCCAATGCATCACAGCGTTTTGCCTTTTCAATTACCTCACCTCAGACACAAGAACTCATCTCTCCGCTAGTCGGCAAATGTAAAACAATGAAATTATAAAATGTCGTGTAGCTGCAGGCGATACACGGAGTAGAATGAGATGTAATATTTTCTCTATGAGTGTGACTTAGATTTTCCTCTTTGCATAAAAAATTCATTTTCCAATTTGGACAAATTGCTTTGGTGTGATGCAATACGTTACCAAACGCTGTCAAAGAAATACTGCTACAGTATAGTAACAGTACAACCAAAAGTTTAAGCCTTTGCCTTTCCAATCCTATATCCATATCCTAACTGAATGTTCGAACATTGTATTTCTAACTACTGGTATCAAACCTGTATATTTTGATTTGATTGCAGAACATGTTTCAAAAATTTTATGTGATATGTGTAGCTGTTAAGATTCTGCAGACCCTTGTTTTTATTTGTTGAAATGGTTGCCAATGGAAGTCTGATGGCTAGAGTTGAGTGCTTATACTGTTGCTCTGAGAGTGAGCTGTAAAACCTGCTTGCACTCTGTTTGACCCATGCTCCTGAAGCATCAGACCAGACATGCGGGAGTCCCAATCATGCCAAATAAAGACACGTGTTTTTTCTCCTTAAAAAACAAAACAAAACAAAACAGTTGTTGTTGTTGTTGTGGTCGTAGTTGTTGTGGTTGTTGTTGTTGTTGTTGCTGGTGGTGGTGGTGTGTGTGTGTTGAACACTGGCTTCAGAGGCTAAAGTTTTTAATCCTGATGCTTCAGTCTGCACACAATCAAGCCTGGATCTCCTCAAGTAATCTCCCAAGTTGCCGTACGGTGTGTGTCAAATTGTATCTTTAATCACCCTGTACAATAGAGCAATTTAAATTTCATTAGGTCCTCCTTTAATCAGTCACTTCATATTCAGTTGTGTGTGGGAAGAACCAGCCCAGCCCAGCTCCCTGCTCTGACAGCCGGCAACCTCCAGCTGCGGGGGTCTTTGATGCATGTTGTTTCACATATCCTTTGACTGATGCACCAGGATGATACTAGTGTTGGAGTTGCGGAACTCGCCATTTGGGAGATGTCTTCACTCTCACACACAACGCCCCGGCGGCGCGATGCTGGGTTTTCATCAGAGACAATGCAGAATTCCTCTGATCTCTCAGTAGCTGTGGGGAAACTATGAACCATCTGTCTGTGTTTTTTTTTTTTTTTTTTTTTCTTGTGCAGAAGGCCCCACGGTTGGAATCACATAAATATATACATTTCAAATGAAGTGTTTAGACGAATTATGGCACTTGCTAGATTGTGTTGCCTAGAGACGGAGTTCGGGGCAGATTGCAGAAGAACCAGGCGAAATTCAGTGTTGTAATTTGCCATTTGAAGGGTGTCCATGTTTAGTTTGGATATTGAGACTAGCCCATGGAATATTACTGAGAATTGAGGCTTTGGGGACTAAGGGAATCTCACTATTTTTTTTTCTCTGTGATTGAGGTTCATATTGAAGTCATTTGTGCCCAACTTTTGGGACAGAACCCTAGATGGTCACATCAGCAGCAGATCTGTGAGCGAGCCTGGAAATTGTTTACTTGTCTTACCATCACTAGGGGTCAAAGTTCACACACAGTCTTGACCGTTTTCTGTTCAAAAATGTGATCAACAACTGTTCTGCCAATCCAAACGTTTGTGTTCAGCCTTGGATGCCAATGCCATTTTCGGTGTATTTATTTCCAAAGATAATTTTAGATCTTTTTAGTTTGACGAGAGCTTTTTGGAAAAAAAAACAAAACAAAAAAAAACACTGCATTCCCAAGAATCACAAGCAGCTCATGTGAAATCTGTCGTCAACCACTGTTGGTTTAATGAGCTTTATCCTCCTCAGGCTCTTAGACATAACAACTCCACAAGAACCAAAACATGGCGGCATTTCCAGCATTGCAAGTTGAGGCCAGCTAGTCGCCTTTCACAGATACATGTAGATCCTTCTGTTTGTCTGCTCTT
>JAODXP020000017.1:27355739-27385739 GCA_027497455.2 Sardinella longiceps | reverse complement strand
TGGGGAGACGACCTCGGCGGTATGGAGAGGGGATGACGAACTTCAGACAACCCCGTATATGAGCCGACACGGTGTCTGCTCATCACAGCTGCACCCCGGGCAGAGCAGAGCCCATAAACTACTTATGGTCATTGGAAAGAGACAAGACTCGGAGGGAGAGCGCCTCTGTGAAGGATCTGAAAAGCAGTTAATCTCTGTTCCTGCCTCTCTCTCTCTCTCTCTCTCTCCCTCTCTCTCTCTCTCTCCCTCTCTCTCTCTCTCTCTCTCTCTCTCTCTCTCTGTGTGTTTGTGTTTTTTTTGTGTGTGTGTGTGTGTGTGTGTCTATGTTTGTCCGTGTCTGCATATAGCCATGTGCTGCCGTTGCACAGATTGAACATGACAGAAAAAGGGCCCTCTCTTCACAGAGGAGGTTTTCGCCTGCTATTAAAACTGACACTGGCGTTTAGGCTGTGTGTGTGTGTGTGTGTGTCTGTGGGTCTGTGTTTGTGTTTATGCGCTCACATGTTTGTGTGTGTATTTATGTATGGTTGACTAAGTGCAACAAAACCTCTGCTAGATAGCTGTTATGTTGTCGGCACTATGGTGACCTGGACAGGCACTGCCCAGGGCCTTGAAAATGTTGCTGGTGGTTTCACACTCGCCAGCGAGGCAGTGACCTGTGGTCACACACACACACACACACACACACACACACACACACACACACACACACACACAACACCCACATGCATACACACACACACACACACACACACAAGCACCCTCAAGCATGCATACACGTCTACTCACACATCACACAAATGCATATATTATGCATGCACACACGTGTACACGCACAAACACACACATGCATACTCAGAGACTCTTACACTGCAACTACTGCACTGATTGTTGCTGTGGAAGAGGCTTGACTGTGTGTGTGTGTGTGTGTGTGTGTGTGTGTGTAGCATGCAGTGTGATCTGTTTTCATCCAATCCCTTCTGATAGGATTTCACATGCTGCCAATAATCCACTGGCATTGCAAGGAACTCCCGTTCGCCTTTAATACTAAAAATAATTTGGCCGCAACGATGGAGGAAGCCGTTTTCATCCCTAAAGCGTGGCTGGGATGGAGGGGACGCGTTTTTGGCATGGCACCCAGCGTGGAATTAGACGGCAACAATCTCCCACTCCATCTTAGCCCAGCATAAAACAGAGCTGAAATGCACTTCTGTGGCGCATTAAATGATTTGTGGAGTTGCATTTAAGGGATTGCTCGCACACAGCACTCAAGAGGCTGGGGCTTTTACCTGATTCTCTCCCTTAGGGTACTCCATTTCACAAAGGCAAGAGTGTCCCACGCCCCCATAGAGGAAAAAAGCTAAAGAGCGCTCTCTCCCTCTCTCTCTCTCACACACACACACACACACACACACACACACACACACACACACACACACACACACACACACACACACACACACACTCTGTAGAAGTAAATCCCACATACTTGCACCCCATACTTGGCAGGTTTCTGAGAAACGGGATGCTGTGATAGCTGTTTATGTTGATTACTCAATTTGTAGATTATGAGGGGAGCCGATATATTGAAACATGATTTATTCATGGTGACATTCAGTCGTATGGTAATCATCATTATTATCAGACACCACAGCGCTCCTATTGTTGCTTTGGTGACGACAAGGTGTCTGGAATATTATCTCGGGGTCTGTTAATGTTTTTTTTTTTTTCCCCCCCTCCTCGTTCTCAACAAGGGAAAAAAATGCTCATCTTTTTTTATTATCCATGAGGGCACATTGTGTGAAGTGTGTATGACTGAGGGGGATCTTTGTATTAATAGATGTTTTAAGGGGAAGAAGGGAAGAGAGGGAGGGAAAGATAGTGAGTGAGTGAGGGAGGGATGGAGGGAGTGGTTGTGAGAATGTGTCAGTGTGAACGATGGAGGAAGTGAGATAGTGGCGGAAAGGGAGTAGAGACACGGTACAGTGTTAAAACTGTAGTGTCTTTATTTGATTCAGGGCATTGTGTAAGGGCGCCACTAGAGATCCATGCATTTAAACTGACCACATATGAAATGCTTTTGCAAGTAGTAGCCCTGAGACAACGATTGAAATAAAACTGTGCTTGAAAGAAGAACGAAATAAGCGGATGTCTTCTTTATGAGGTGGTGATGGTGGGTGCTTTTCCATTTTCTTCCATTTGCATATTTGTGTGTGTGTGTGTGTGTGTGTGTGTGTGTGTGTGTGTGTGTGTAGGGAGTTAAGCATATGAGAGAGTGACTTGTTTTGATGCCGATTTTGGCTCCTCCATCCTACCCAAACCAGAGCGAGACACAATAAATACGTACCTTCAATTCCTCTGTCTCCCATATGGCCAGACTAAATGCTGCTTAATTATATTTTGTGGCATCTCTGGTTGAAAGCTTTTAATCTTCATTTCACATGTCTGCGCTTTCAGTATGATGGTGTAAGCATTTGGGGTCATTGTTTCGTGAACCATTCTGTGTAACAAAAGAAGATTGAGGTCTCTCGAAAGTAGAAAGCTGGTAAACAAGACAGGGCAATCACGAACGGAGAATGGATGTCAAGCGTAGTTGCCCCTAAGCAGAGCAATTGCCTCTTGTGGGTTATGCGTCAAAGAGAAGCTAACATAAGCTAGCACTGTCATCCGAAGAGAAACGTTCTGACGCACAAAATGAATCAATGTAATTGACTATAAACAGCCCATACTCTGTGCTTTAATTACCACCCTGTAAAAGGGCCACAAACAAACAAAGGGAGGGAGGGAGCAGTAGAGAGGGGGAGAGAGAGAGAGAGAGGGAGAGGAGGATGGAGGATGGAGGGTTTTGGGAAGGTGGTTGAGGCTGAGGACTGAGGACTGGCTATGGCTATGGCTGGGGACTTCAACATTTCTCCTGGCGCCACAGCCGTTGAGTGACTCAGTCACTGTTATTTACATTTTTTCCCTCCAAACTTCCGACAGGGTTGAGGGCGACGTGTTTCACATGTCTGCAAAGATTTTATCCCTCAGTGTTGTTTGTTTTTTTTTTCTTTTTGTTTTTGTCAATGAGCATTGACCTGGGTAGACTCAGTGAACCCCATTTCTGTTTGTCTATATGTAGCATCGTGTAGCGTCTGTGTCCTCTGTTCTGTGGAACTGCTCCTGTGTCTGTGTCCTCTGTCCTGTGTCCTGTGTAAGTCGCCGTGTGAGTTCCAGCATGTGACGCGTATCTGTGGTTTGGGCCCTGGGCTTCTTCAGGCCTAGGCGCTCTGCCAGGAAGCCGTATCTGATGGTAGGCAAGCACTGAGCTGCTCTGGCAGCTGCTGAGACATGCTCCTCATCCAGACGTCAAGTCCCCATCGCAAACCCACATTCCCCATAGCCCCAGCCCCAGCCCCAGCCTCCTGCTGAAAGCACTTCACAGGGAGAGAGAGAGAGAGGGGGGAGAGAGGGGTGGGGGTGCATTCGGAAGCAAGCCAGCGGCGAGCGAATCCATCACGGGCGCTGCCAGTGGTGCTGCGTTAACATGCAAGCGCAGCTTGGGAAAGAAAACAAAAGCGTGGAAAAACAGAGAGCTGGAGAGAAGGAAAGACAGAGAAATAGGGGGAGAGAGAGAGAGAGAGAGAGAGAGAGACGGCAAGAGCAAGTGGGGAGGGAGGGAGGGAGGGAAAAAAAAAACATGTGTACGCCATGCCGAATGTAACGCGGCAGGAGGTCCAATCTTGTCCCAGTCTCCCCCACCCCCCTCTGAGTCGTCTCCGCCGTGCGACAGTGCTACTGACAAACTCATACATTTGAGTTCTCTTCCCCTCCTTCTCCCCACAGCCCCCTCTCCCGTGGGTGTTGTGACGCCTCATTTACATGAAGGCGAGCGGCGAAGGCAAACCGCCTTGCTCCCTCTTCCCTCCCCGTCATGTACATCTGTACGGTCGATTGGCCGCCGTGTGGGATTGAAAACAAGGCACACGGTAGGCGTAGTCGTCACTGAACCTCTCCATGTGGTGCATAATGCAGAGTTAAGCGCAGGTGGCTTGGGTGTGCAACCCCCTTTCAACAGGTGCTTTGGGCATGCAGGCCCCCTATAAACGCTGTTTGAATAGTACTTTAACAAGGCCCTGTTTAGTAGTTGGTTCTGCCAGGCTAAAAAGCTGCAGCTGGTTGTGAATGGGAGTTGGCCATGTGATGTATTTTTGATGAGGTGAAAAATGGTGGCCGGATGGACTAGCCCTACAGAAATCACAGCATGGGTTCTGCTCTCTGGATCACGACTGAAGTGCTCGTGCCAGTGCTGGCAGTCAGTAAGAGTGACTGGCTGATAAGACATGTACACGACGCTTGCTCTTCACTCCGACTGAGTAGCACTGTGGTATTTTTTGAATGAGAGCACATCACGATTTCGATTTTTGTTTGTTTATTTATTTATTTATTTTGGAGGTTTATGAGACTTTGCTTCCTGCTCTCACACACAACGGTGCTGGAAATAGGCTAGGCCGGCCCGGCGCACATCCCGACCGCTTTGGTGCCGGACGACGGCGGCGGCGTGAGCCGACCTTGGGAGCTGCTCTGGCTCTGCTCCTCCATCGACTGGTCGGGGCTCGTCGAATGTTAAGGGGATTAAGAGGAAAGTTCTGGAAGATCCCCTCTAATCCACAGGCCCGTCTGATCAAAGGGGCCCAGATAGCTTTGAGCTTCACTTAGTTTCTTCCACTCACTTCCCTTTTTTCCCCCTCTACTTTGGAACTGTAGATTTTTCCAATTAAATGATTTCTCTGTAGTGGTGGATGTAATACTATGCAATGTGTGTGTACGTGTGTGTGTGTGTGTGTGTGTGTGTGTGTGTGTGTGTGTGTGCGTGTGTGTGCGTGTGTGTGTGTGTGCGTGTGTGTGTGCGTGTGTGTGTGCGTGTGTGTGTGCGTGTGTGTGTGTGTGTGTGTGTGTGTGTGTGTGTTTAGTGAGAAGAGGACAGATGAGAATTGTGTAAGTGAGAACGCAAGTGGGAGAGGCACAGAGGAAAGGCGCCTCTTAATTCTGGAGGTGCTATAATTCTCGGAGTTGAGTTTTTTTGGCATCTAATGGGGGGCAAAGGGGCGTTGCTTGGCTTGCGAGTGTCTATGCGAGATACTCGACTGAATTGGCTGAAATCTCAGTAGTGCAGCACACAAACAGGACTGTTAAGAACCTCATGAAGTGCCTATCTCAGTATGTGGGCAGAGCTTGGTATGAGAAAAGCCCTGGCACTAAGGCCACATTGAGGAAAAATAATTGCCCTTTTTTTTAGTAAGGGCTTTCTGGCCCAACTAACAGGTAGAGGAAGTGTGCAGTGATAAGGTGGTTTGAAGCAGTGTTTGATTTCTAAAGGCGGTAGAAAGGCTGCCTGTCTCTCCCACACTGACACATCAATATCTTTCTGCTACTTAGTTCTTGTTGAGTGCAGTTCTCAGCCTCACTCTGTTTTCTCTCTCTCTCTCTCTCTCTCTCTCTCTCTCTCTCTCTCTCTCTCTCTCTCTCTCTCTCTCTCTCTCTCTCTGTGTGTTTGTGTGTAGGTGTGTTTCTTTGAGTGTGTGTGTGCGTCTCTCTCTCTCTCTCTCTCTCTCTCTCTCTCTCTCTCTCTCTCTCTCTCTCTCTCTCTCTGTCTGTGTGTGTGTGCGTGTCTCTCTCTCTCCCTCTGTGTGTGTGCGTGTGCGTGCGTGCGTGTGTCATGCACTCTACAGATGGGCATCCTAATGGATATCATTAATGTCAGGATGTTCTATTATCTGTTCATTCTGAACTTTTTCCTTTTGCGCAACAGACGTTTTTCAAAGTATGATTTTCTTTTTGACAACTATGTCTGGTCCACAGGTTGCTATGGGCACACCATTTTTTATTTGCAGTGAATGATTTTTGTATTCATGTGTTGAAATTGCTCCACATGTGCTTTGAAGATACAATTATGGGTGATGTTATTGGCACCCACTATGTTTTGTCTGAAGCAGTAACAGGTTAATAACAATTTTATACAAGAGTGCCTTGATACACAATGTAAATCAAGATATCTTTGTCTTAAAAATATAAAATCAACTGCACTAATTTGATATTGACTGAGTCATTTGCTAAAGGGAATTGAATTTAAGTTTCTAAAAAATGACTTAGTCATTGCAAGAGTTCTTTTTTCAGTTTAATAAAACATAGCTATCCTTATTCTACTAGTGTATGATTCTTTTGAATCATTTTGTTTCAGTTCAGCTTTCCAATAAAGCAAGACATTCAAAAAAAGGAAATGCTATCAGACTGCTGCTCTCTTTGCTCATGACTGTAACAGCGAGCCGTTATGAGCTGCATTATGTAAACACTGTCTGCTGCGGAGCAATTGGCATTTCCGTTCACTGTTTGGAATTGCTCACTCCGAGCCTGGAATGTACACCCCTATCACTGAATCCGTAAAAAACATGGCAGGGGGGTGGGGCTGGCAAAACCAGAGTATCAGTTCTGAACATTACTGGGCCTGCAGCCAAGTCTATCTGCTATCTTAGATTTGATAAGAGCACACTAGCTTGAGTCCACCCGACTAGAACTTGAAAAATGCAACCAGAAATAGTAGTAGAAGAGGGTATATGGAAAATGTCAACGGAGATGGAAGGGGGTAGTCAAGAGAGCAGAGCATCCATTTTCGAGATGCCACCTGGAAAGTACACCACGGGAGAATGTCTTCGCCAAAAGCATGTTATTGAGCCCGTTATTCTCGGAATCTGACAGCCGAGCCCCAAATCCCACCCCAACCGTTATTTAAAAAACATTGTCTTCATCACTGTTGACATCTCTCATCTATTGCTGACGGACATTTCTCTATATTGGATCATGAAAACAGCAGGGGCCCTTTGACACCCACAGGTAGCTTTGGCCTTCCTCCACCACCCACAGAGGAAATGTCTTCAGTTCTCCAACACTGCTGAGTAAAAGCACAGTATGGGTCATTTTGTCAGGGCAGTCAGGGTGACGCAAAAGCTCTGTTAAGTGCTTGACCTTTCCTCACCTCAGTGTTCACTCCCAGTTGTTTACCAAAGCAGGCTGGATTAAGTCTTTCAATCTGTCCACAATCAGCAGTCGAGGGTCTCTAGCATCATCTCCTTGCTCCTTTTCTCCTTTGATCCTTGGCAGCTTGTCTGCAGATAATTGCAAGCCTATGCACTCATCCCTGTTGCACTCCCTGTCATTTTGGGGTGTGTTTCCCCCTTGCTTTGGGACTTTGAGGAGCACAGCACCTATAACCTGACAATCAAAAACTCCGGAGTTCCAAAGTGACTGCATTCCAGAGGAACTTTTCTCTCTGGTTGTGCGACAGATGAAAGAGTGAGGGGGGGAAAAATGGAGAAAAGACTGCCACAAGTACTTCTTCTTCTTCTGTGGTTATTCTCTGAGCGTCTTCATCGCTCAAGCTCGCAAGCGGCCCATGACAGGATGTTGATGCGCTTGCTCCAAAGCCTCCGCTTGCAACCTCTACAGGACAAAGAGTTCAAACCCCAGTTGACAAGAAGCCATCTCTCTCTCTTCCTTTCTCTCCCACACACACACACTCCCTCTCTCTCTCTCTCTCTCTCTCTCTCTCTCTCTCTCTCTCTCTCTCTCTCTCTCTCTCTCTCTCTCTCTCTCTCTCTCTCTCAGCCTTGTATGCATGCACCCCCACCTCCACACATACACTCACACACCCTCCTCCTTGTGTAATGATTGGGTCCCAAAGATGACAGCAAAGTTCAGATGTTAAGCAAAGTGACTGAGCGATGAGTCGAATTTTAATGTGAACTCAAGTGGGTGCTTTTCTGTGATGGTGAAGGATGACAGTCTTAGTTTTGCAGACATGAGACATTTTTTTTTTTTTTTTTTAGTCTTAGTACTTTTTTTTTTTTTTTTTTTTTTTAACCGCCTCGGCGGTTGAGCATTTTGCCGGGGAGGAGATCCTTGTCGACCCCTGCTCTGGGTTTGCAGAACTCTCATTTCAGAGAGAGGCAGGCAGAGCAGCAGTGCAGACTGGTTGGAGATCAGATTGCTGAAGTGGAAAAATGGCACTTTTATCAAGGCTGTGGAACAGATAGCCAGGCCCCCTGAATCATTTTCCCTGGACTTAAGGCTGGAAACGGTGCGTCCATGGCTGTTCATGGGCTGCTGCCGTTTCAAGGTCTGTGGCATACCTATTTGGCACTAGATGCCACGGGATCTTGTAAGCTGATTAGTGATTTAATGAAATGTTTTCTTAAGTTTATCTGTTCAAATCTGGGATTTTGCTTTGCGGGTTCCCCCCTTTTTGTCTTAATCTCCTAATAGTTGTTGCTGATCGTCTTAGTCGTGTGGGACGATATTTAATGTATAATGAGAGTAAAAAAAAATAACTCCTGTGAGCTAAGCATCTCATGCTGCGATAATGTTAATGAAGCCGCTTGAATTTGTTTCATGTGATTGACCAGTAAAGACAAACAAAATATACATGTACATAGATATGTGTGTTTGTGTATGGCTGATCTTTTCCCCCTGTATTTTGGCTCCCCATATAATTTTTTGATGACTGTATTATTATTTTTGGATTAGTCCAAACACAAACTGTCTTCACTAATAATCCCAGATTTAAAAGGTCATCCATGTTTAGTAAGGCAAACACACAACAGCAGATGAAGTATAACCAGAGTAACATTATTGGAGGCTTCCACTGGGATTCTGATTGGATCCTTTGTGTTTGCATTCACCCGACCTAGATGGAGCTGTGATTAACCTAACAATATGCAGCGGCGGATTCGTGTCAGATCACATGGAACTCTAATTTTCACTGTATGGCTTTGATGCCAAAAGATTACATTGCTGGATGTGGTCGTGAAAGTCATGTTAACGTTGAAGACTGCCTGACAAATAAAATGGCATGAAGACTGAAGCTGTGACTACCCTGCCGGCTGTGTTTCAAACACCAGGGTAAAAACACAGCAAATCTCAGTGAGCCAATTTGCACTGTCGTGCTGTTCTTTTATCAGACTGTAAAATATGATCAGTTTGACTCCACTTTTGTTGAAACTCAGCTGTACTTCCCACTTTGTGTTGTTTTTTTCGCAGTGAAATCTCACAAAGTTATGACCATAATTATTTCTGTTTTTCTCACACCTCTTCCTTCAATTTGCTGCCAAACACTGTAAGTATTTCATTTTCTGAGATCAATTTGTGCAGCCTGTCATCGAAGTAGCACATTCCCCTCCCCATCTAGCGCATTATTTCAGCAAGCTTCGTCTTGGATTCAATTAGACTTATTTACTGGGATGGAGATTAACTCCTCCGATTTTTGACGCCCGCACCTCCCACTCTGTCACACTTCAGAAAACTTCAAGGGCTGACAGTTTCATATATCCCACAGGATCGTGTGTCCAAAAGACGGATATTTTACCCCAGGTCTCCACAGCAAGGGATTCCAAGTAATCTAGCGTTCCTAATGCAATGATGCATATTTTGTTGTTGGTTTCTTTGCTTACTTGTGGGCGCATGGTTAGATCTAGGCTCATGGATTGATTGGACTGAGCCTGTCTTCATAAGAAGAGTTATTGTGGATTTTATTTGAGGCTGGGCCCACCGGGGATTGTCTGTTATGTTTGTTTACCTTATAGGACTCCATTGTAAACTTCACTTTATCCCCCTGCAATTGCAAGGATCATCTCAGAGGGACATTGGAAGGCTATTGTTGTTTTTGTGGTGGTGGTGTTTTTTTTTTTTTTTTTTTTATTTTTTTTTTCCTCCTCTCGCTCCCTTGTCCCCCAGTATGTGGCCACTATCAGTAGCTGCCATCACGTGCCATTTGATAAGACTTACCATGTAACACTCCCCACATTGGCATCTCGCGTCTCTATGGCAACCATTTTCTCTGTCCCAGAGCCTGTCAAATGATGGCAATTCCATTTTGTCGGCATCTGAGTACGTTAAATGGGGCTGGCGGATGAGGGTGGTGGGAGATGCACATGAAAACTGAAATTCCAATTTGCGATGGAGCACAATGGTTGTGTTTTTGCCCACTGTCATAGTTCTGACTGGTGATGAATGCATCATTTAGAGCCAGCACACAATATCAAGGGACCTCACGTTTGTAACTTTTTTTCTCCCTTTTTTGACTACTTAGACAGCAGTTCTCCTGACAGCTGGTGTTGATCTTTGTGTTCACATTCTTTGGGGACGTCCTCTCCAGAGCTAGAACAGGATTCTGAATGTGGAGCAGTCAGGCTCCACACTGGGGAAGTGTCTATAAGTCTGTCTGCTTGTCTGTGTGTGCACATATATGTGTGTGTGTGTGTGAGGGAGAAAGAGAGAGAGAGTGAGAGAGTATGCCCTCACAGGTTTCGCTGCTTCGGGTGGATTCTCCTGTGGAGAGGCTGCCTAGTGCGGCACAGTTAACAAAAGCCATGCTGAGATGAAACGCTGAGCACACTTGCGCTCCGTCCCAGCTGCGGTGCACTGTGGGATCCCATTATTTCACATTTGTAATGCCTTCTTATGCGGGACAGGGGATGGGAAAAGGGGGGCTTGTGTTCTGCTTCAAATAACCTGGAAAACAATTTTCTCTGAAGATGCTGTTGTTTGTGGCAACGGTTCTCAGTCTAGCCAGAAAAGGCAAACGATTGAAGATGAACCAGAGTTCTTGCGTATATGAGGCCCTTCGTCTTTTCATACACACACACACACACACACACACACACACCACCCTTCATAGATCCCTTTAAGGATTAACACGGACTGTGTCCACTTCAAAGGCTTTGCGCCGCACGACTTTGTCGCATGTTAGTGCTGTAAGTGGCAGTGAAAAGTGTTTTCATTACAGACGAGTCTGTTTACACACAGACCCACCAGCACAACGGCTCTAGCAATCACTGTGGAGGGCTTGCGGCATGTGAAGACTAAATCTCTTCTTGAGTCAAAGGTTGTGAGATTATAAGGTCTTTGTGAAGTCAGCAGCAGCCTCGGTGAAGAGAGGATTGATGCCATAAATCCCCCAAGCATATATAGGTCACGCAATCGCAAACCTATTGACTATCGAAATATTGCTATTCATCATTATTCTCTGCGCCATAATTGCAAGGCATATCCACATTAGAGGGATTAGTCCCTTTGTGTCTTCCCCATCTCCTTTCAGCAAAACGTGTGTTTCTTCCCATCTGCGTCGTCGTGTCATCAAAGGCATCCATTTGGGAGCCAAGGAGAGAAATGATTCACCTGAACAGTTTGATACGCTCCTTAATCCGCTCAGCTGTCAGCGCCGCTGAGGCTCGGCTAAGCAAACAAAACGTGTCGCGGCCTTGAGGACGAGGAGGGAACGTTTTTAAAAACCCTCCAGCCACCCAAAAAAAAAAAAAAATGTTGGTGTCAGTACAGGAGGAGATTGTCCTACCCCTTCCCGACTGTGGTATGGGGGTCGGAGATCTGTAATGAAATCGTTCTCGCCTTGATAACCGCCTCGTGACCCGTGCTGCTTGTCAGATGTGAAATCGACGAGTCAGTGAGTTTCGGTCTCACCCTTCGCACTGCCAATCTAAAGGTGCGGAGCGAAGCGGGATTGGTAAAGTCAGACACTGGGATGACTCCACAGCCTAAGGAGGACTCATTATGTGTGTAAGGTTACAGAGCAGCAGAGGCCCTCTATCATCCTGAGTGCACCAGGCTTTGATTTCAGCCTAATTGGGTGCACAGTAGCCCCTGGTTCCATGGATGCAACTAATTAGGCTCTTGTACGAATAATTAAAACGGTGTAGCATGGACGGTTTAAGTGGGATGTGTGTTTAGTGGAGCAATTAGGGACTTTATCACCTGGAAAGATTCTATATCCCATTTTCATCTTGTCTGCCTCCCAGAAGAGGAAAATTGAGTGTTTGTTTAACACAAAAGGTTTTTTTCTCTCCATCTCTCTCTCTC
Source organism: Sardinella longiceps (assembly GCA_027497455.2). Classification (NCBI taxonomy): domain Eukaryota; kingdom Metazoa; phylum Chordata; class Actinopteri; order Clupeiformes; family Clupeidae; genus Sardinella; species Sardinella longiceps. The sequence continues at coordinate 27,373,835 of JAODXP020000017.1, read as the reverse complement.
TCTCTCTCGCTCACTCTCACTTGCGTGCTCTCTTTCTGAAGGATGTAGTTGAAAGGACACGGTGAGTGAAACTTTGGAGAATTTAGTTTGATCCTCTAGGCCTGGTGCTTATCAGTGTGAGGAATGGCTGTGATAGCAGGATCTCTATAACCCCTGTCTTAGTTTCCTCAGAAACCCACCCCACTCCACCCCATCCATTAAAGTTTCATAGCAACAGTGCATCTGCACTACGGGCTTTGTCCTTATTTATGTCTGTGAATTCCCCTAATAAGAGTGCTTGAAGTAAATCCCTCTCAACTCTCATCCTGCATAGGATTAATCTTTTTCACTCTCTGCGGGGAGAACAATCGCTCAAATGAAAAGACAATGGGGCAGCTTATTGAAGATGTGCTATGTCCTTTGTGCCTATTCTCCCACTTTCGTTCTCTCTCTTTCTCTTTCTCTCTCTCTTGTCTTGACCGACTTTCTTTTCGTTTTTTGTTTTCTTGCTGCTCCTCCCTATATATATTCCCTCTCTAGTCTCCACTTACCCCATTAGCCCTTTGTTTTGGGAAACTATTGTGTTTTTATATTTATTTTTGCCCTACATATTTTTTTGGACTTGACCCACTGCAACAGTCTTCACTACCAATGTTCTCTATAAAAAAGCGGCCCAAACTTTTTGCCAGACGAGATCTAAATATGAACCCAATGTGGTATACACATTAAAGTTTAATTTGCATTCCTCAGACTGACATACATTCTTTTGAAACATGAATGAGGCTGGGGTGTCCCCTCTGGACGGGGGATAGCAATTATGCACAGATAGAAAACACATTAATCTCGTTATTCCATCTAGCCTGTGTTAATTGATGGTTGGGCAGGGAAATCTGCAGTTATTAATCGGTCAAAGTGTTGAACAAGAAGAGATGACACACAGTGAAAATTACATTTGCATAGCCCACATTTAAACAGCTCCAACTCCCAAGGCAATACATGGCCCCCGTAAACCCTCAGTGTTGGGTATTTCGCTGTCTTTCTTGGAGTTGGCCGCTGAAGATAACAGTGCATGGCTTTAAGCGACTCTCTGCGGTGGCCATCTCTCTACGTCTCCATGGAAGCGGAGAAATTGGCTCTACTCAGCAGACCAGGACGCAGATAGTGGCGCGGGAGTCAATTCCAAAAAGACTCAGAGTTCCATTCCAGGATTGAATCGTCAATTTCCATTCAGCCCCTGCTGCCAGGGAATTGAAAATGAAATGCGTCTCGCACAGTTTCTCAAAATGAGAACTCTTCAAGTCAGATCGGACCGTCGCCTCAAATCAAATAGTGACCTGACGGAGGGCCTGACCTTGGCCCTGCTCAACAATGTTACAGGTGAAATTGCTGCGTCTGGACTGTGCACATTAGTCTCAGGGATGCTCACAGTCTGTTGCCGAAGGAGATTGGGATAATTATCAACAGAAGGCTGAGCAGATAAAGAGCTGGATTCGGAGAGAAAACTGGCATACACCAGCGCTATCGGTGCCGGCGACCAGGCGCGGTGGTGGGCGCGCAAGATCCGAACAAAACGCTGCCAACAAAAGCAGGGCTTTGATGTTGCTCAGGCCTGCCTAAGCTCTGACAAAATGTCACCTTGTGTACACCACATGAAAGACTACCCAACTTTTTTTTTTTTTTTTTTTTTTTTTTGGGATGGGTGGGAGTGCTGGAATGGGGTGAGGGGTTTGGGGGTGTGTGGGGTGTGTGTGTGTGTGGGGGGGGGGGGGGTGCGATCGTATCTAATGCATCCTTAGATGCTCATTTATCACAGGCACGCCTGTTGGTTATCTAGCCTGTCTGGGACCAGATTAAACTGGTTTGTTTTCAGGAGGGACTCATTTCCTCTCACCTTTTGTTCCCCTGGCCCTATTAGGAATGGATGCCATTCATGCGGGAGGGTTGACGTTGGCTAGTGAGCCCAATGGATAATAACCTAAGCTTTAAGCATAGCAGACAAGTAGGTGTGCGATGGTGATATAAAAAAAATACTTTCTGGCTCTAAGCATTGCACTAATACCGCGGTCCATTTTTCCAGGATTACTGCTCGCAGACGTGACAGTCATGCCAATAAGAAATCATGCCAAACAGTTGGAGGCTTCTTTCTCTTTTTTTTTTGTTTTCATTCTCTCAAATTCCTCTGGATTACAGAGCAACCACGGGGAAGAGACGTGTCTCTCTCGGAGGCCAGAAGATTGCACAGCTTTCTTTTTCTTGTGGCCCAAGGAGAGGAGACTAGCGCTCTCTCTCTCTCTCTCTCTCTCTCTCTCTCTCTCTCTCTCTCTCTCTCTCTCTCTCTCTCTCTCTCTCTCTCTCTCTCTCTCTCTCTCTCTCTCTCTCTCTCTCTCTCTCTCTCTCTCTCTCTCTCTCTCTCTCTCTCTCTCTCTCAAGCCTTGCTCTCGTCAGACAGACTACGGAGATGCCACTCTGGGCCTGATTGACAGTTTGCTGATCATCACCCTGATTTCAAACTTAATTAACCTCCACGTCCAGCCCATCAATCGCCCCCTTCCTGCGTATCGCCGCAGACATCTGCAAGACAATGAGAGAGATTGGGACAGTACAGCAGCCGTCTTGGCAGTGGTGAGCGCGCAAGCGAGCGGGGACTCCAGTGCAGGAACAGCTAGTCTAGTGTGATCACGTAATTAAAGATCAAAATGTCACTCTGGTGAAGACCCAAACACTGAGAAATGGCTCTCACTGTGATCCTTTGGTGTTGTGCATCAGAAATAGGGAGTCCTAGAGGATCTTTCAGCAAAAAATCTGAATCAGATGTTCCTCTGTTCAAGGTCATCTAAGTTCTGGATAACACAAAGTCAATTGAGAACACTGTTTCTATTATATAACTGGAAGCTGTAGATATTGCAGACAGATGAATATTTCAAAACTACTGTGCCTTCATTTGTGTTTAGTCCTGCTTCATTTTCTCTTCTTGGATCTAGTGGCTTGTTTAATCAAAACATTCAGGAAAGAAATTTCCTTGGAAGTTGCTTGTCTGATGAGCCTGATATTTTTAAATTTTATCTCCGCTGCTGGCTGAAGTGTGGTTGGTATATGCTTTATTGCTCTCCGAATGGCACACTTACAGTTACCCAGAGCCAATGAGATTCTAAAATAGCCACACAGCAATTTGGCACGCAAATGAGGCAACAGCAGTGCAATGGTGCAGATTGATTGGCAGATTTTAACCGCTGACATTTCCATGCAGAGAGGCAGTCACTCTCGTCCACAGCGTCTATAAAAGCGGAGGAACGCACGGGTGTTGATCTTGAGGAAAAGGTCAGCCCTGTCTCGAGGGACCTAATCACTCGCTGCTAGTCAATGAGCGTCTGTGCGCTTCTCGCTGGTGGGTCTCTGTGACTTTGTGTGTGTGTGTGTGTGCGTACGTGTGTTCATAACTGTGTATGAGCCAAGGTTCACCATCACGTAGTCCCTAGTGAGAAAACGGGAGCAGAGCAGTGGCCTCTGCCGGATGGCTATGGCTTCTGCTTAGCCTCATTAAGTCTGTCCCCTTTTTCTTTAAAAAGAAAAGGGAAGAAAAAAAAGAGTATGAGTGGGTGGTGGGGGCAGTGTGTGTGTGTAGTGGTGATCAGTGCAAAGAGTGTGGTACACTCTTGCCTTTGGCTTAGCGGATTCTAACACCCCACCAACCTGTTGTCTCGCTCTGTTCCTAGTATAGTCAGGGCTCCACACTCAAGTGGGCTTTGTGCTGCTGAAGGACACTAATTGGGCTCGGCGGCGGGCTGACCACTGGGAGCGAAGCTGTGCTCCAGTCGGCCCTGTGCTCTGGGCAAGGCCATCAAGTCCCCATAATGGTGTTTGTTTAGCCATTACCAAAGCTCGGCCCTGTTCAACTATGGATGTCAGGCTTAGCCAAGCTTCACCATTGCATGTTTTTTGTTGGACATCTGAGGTTTCGAAAGCCATTCATGTGACCTCTTGCTTAAAAACAGAAAAAACATGATTACATAAAATTACATTATTATGTAAAAATTCCTCACTGCTGTCCTTGAATTTTACTTTTTGATGGACATTTTGACTCCTCTTCATTGGTTAAGTGTTATAACATTATTCAATAAGTCAAATGAAAACTGCTTGCCTTTGACAGGGAATGCTGCAAGCATGCTGGCTTGCAAGGCTGCCTACTCACTGGATTTCATTACAATTATACCTCACATGGCTAAATGGATCACTCTCCCCATTAGCCAATTTTCTAGGCATTTGTCTCATAGCAACCAGCCAGTCGGCTAGCGTCTGCCCTCTTAAGCCAGTGACCATAGCATTATTGTCATTGTGCCTTATTGCATGAGTCCACTTTTGCCATGGCTGTAATATAACTGTTCCTGAAAATGTTATCCACTGAGTTGAATCATTGTCAGTGTCCCAGCTGTAAGCTCTCTGACCAATCCTCTGCTGTACAGAAACAGATACACCCCCCTCCCTTCTCAACACATGAGACTGATGTGCATTCATCGTCAGAGAACTAACCCTGACCTCTCACTCCAGTCTCTGTGAGCAAAGCCTGCTGCCACCAACAATGAGTCCATTTTTCTGCTTCACTGTAAAATGTCAGATATTCCATACAGAGATTCCTATAATATTTGTTTTGCCTTGGCCTTTTTAGCTTGGTGGAAATGGGCAAGAAAAAGGAATGTGTTTTGAGGGGGGATGGGTGAGGGGGAGGAGGGCAGGAGCGGGGAGGGGGCGGCGGCAACAAACCAATAATAGTCTTCAAGGTGGCCTGTCAGTCTTAGTCTTAGTCTATTATGTTTTCTATAAGAGAGACAGTGGTGATTTCTGAAGTTTCATGACATTGCGTGCCTAGAGAATTCAGTATTCCCCTTGAAGACCCCACTGAAACTGCTGTCGAGTGAAACCAAACCATATTAGGGTACCTTCATGGCTCATTGGCCTTAATGCTTCCAAAGTTAAATCATTGTGACCAATAAGGTGTGTAATGGATTCTTTCCACCCTTCAATCTCTGACTTCTTAATTGTACAGCGGTATGAAAATGTTTGTCAATGACCAAAAGTTGAATTGGGAAAATTGCAGCAGACTAAAATACGGAAGCGTTGAAGAGCGAAAGAATGATGTGTACCTCATCCAGTCCTGCGTTTAATAGTGTTTTGTTCAGGCCAGCTGTGTCCATAGCAGAAGGGCCACATCATGGCTGTGGAACAACAACTCATCCAGCCATCGCATTGCTAGCCAGAATACACTGGAGATCATCCCAGTCTTTGCTGTGTCTGTGTCTGTGTGTGTGTGTGTGTGTGTGTGTGTGTGTGTGTGTGTGTGTGTGTGTGTGTGTGTGTGTGTGTGTGTGTGTGTGTTGAATGTGCATGTGTTTATGTGATTTGTATATTGGGAGTGTTTTTGTGCTCGAATGCACTTCCCAGATGGCAACAGGGGGAAACAGCAGTAGCAAAAGGAACAGAGGCACTGTGGGTGAGAGAGAAAGATTGTCCGCACTCCAGTCACTGACAGAGAGCCCACACTTTAGATGGAAAGGCTTGGAAGCAACTGTTGGGAAAGCATCCTGATCCGTGAGACCCACCAAAACAAATTGTATGCACACACAAATTCTCTTTTCCCCCATTTCTATCTCTCTCTCTCCATCTCTCTTCACTCCCTTACACACACACACACACACACACACACACACACACACACACACACACACACACACGCACACACACACGCACACACACACGCACACACACACACATAAACATAAACAAATGAGCTCAGACTAGTAATTTGTGATGTACATTTGTAAACCTCCTTCGTGTGTGTGTGTGTGTGTACCTTCTGCCCATCTCCGGGGAGTGTTTGTGTCGGTGTGCTCGGGGGGCCAGTTTGCACTCAGTCAGGACAGCTGTGCCCCCGCTAACTCGCTCGGCAAGGGCTGTTTCAGCCACACAATGGCTGGGCCGGCTGCCTTCTGCCTGGGCGAGGCGAGGCGGTCTCCGAGTCAGTCAAATTGAAATAAATGAACTGCCAGGCCTGACGGCGGGGTAATTGTTCATATGGAAATTGGATTGCCGTTGTCACACGAGCTTTCCTAAGCACTTCTAAAACAATTTTCTCCTGGCTGCGACTGTAGGCAGTTTGGGTTTCTGCTCTGAATGAGATTTCCCTTTTCCCTTTATGTTTTTGGGCCGTTTACAAAAAAAAAAAGAAGAAGAAGAAAAAAGGGTGGAAAAAAAGAGGAAGAAGAGGCACTCATTATGAGCGTTCCATGTGGAAGCATTCATTCACAATGAGTTTCATTGTGTGACACTAACCCACTTTTCTATGGGCAGTACATTTTTAATTATGCTGCGAGATGAACATTCCAGCTGGAAGCCAAAGGGTTAATTCTCCCCTCACCCCTGCATATCTCGGAGAGAAGCCCTGTTTTAATGCCTCAAGCTTTTACCAGTATACACATCTATGTAGGCCTAACCCGAACGTAAACATGCCATACATTATCTTTTGTGTAGTCCTCGGATGTAATCAAGTGCATTAGTGCTGGCTGGCAAGTCCTCTGTTGAGTTTTTGAAAAGTGGACGTGATCTATAAATGAATGTGTATCTAAGTGCAGGCGTAAGTCAGAGAGAGTTGCAATCAGAGATGTTTAAGAAGCATTACAGGCTGTTAAATGAATCACTGCCTGTGCCCTGGAGGCTGACTCATCAGCCATTCTCACTTCCTTAATACATCCTTAACTTCCCTATGTGGTCAAGGAGGGGGCCATCAATGCATGGGTGGCAGTCTTGGAGGAAGAAAAAAAAAAGAAAAATAGATCCGGCTCATAAGCTCTGTGCGGAGCCTAATGGGGTTTAATGTTGACCGAGTACACAGACATAGTGCTGCTGGTTACTCAGTGTACAAACATGAGGAGTGTTTTCTTCTTTCGCTTTCCTTCCTTCAGCCATCTCCTGACCTCCCCAGCTCTCTACGCCTTAATCTCTGTGCTCTCAGAAGGTCTTTTTTTCCCCCTGCTTGTTTAGACTCATCCTCGCCTTTCTAGAATGAATAACTGTCTGTCTCTGGCAGCTTTAGAAGGAGCATGTAGCATCTTGTCTCCTATTTCAGATCTTGTGTGCCTTCAGATAGCTGAAGAGACTGACGAGCTCTCCTCAACCTGCTTAGCTAAACGTGTTTCAGCATTAACGAGCATACACTAATGAGAGTAGTTTCCCGCTTCTTCTTTTTTTTCTGGTTCCTCGAGGTAAGCCTTTCCCCCCCCTTTCTCTTTTCTTTTCTCTTCTCTCTTCCCTCTGTTCTCTCCAAGATGATTATAATTTTGCATTTTGGGTTTTCTGGGGCTGTGTTTTCCAGATGTGCCAGGCTCATTAGTGACAAGGCCATTTCATTATTAATCTGCGGCCATTAGAGGCTGTTGTTAGCTTTAGGGTAACATGGCGCGCCCAACTCTGAGATGTTCATTTATTCAGTGTGTGGCCCTCTCGGGGCAGACGACTTGTTTTGTTTTGGTCTGTATACTGGTACTTATATCCTGGACCAGCCATTGTAAACAGAGGCCTGGTTTGGAATGCCAAGCACAGCCTCCGCAGTTCCCCCTGGAGTTGTGCTGAGTTTTCCCTCTGGGGTTTTTGGAAGCATCTTGAACTCCGGTGTCACGGAGTTAAGAGTGTGAAAAAATGATGAAAAGAATAAGAACACATCTTGGAGGGAGAAAGAGCATGCCTTTGAAAAGTGTTAAGGATTCCATTCTTTGTTGAACGAAGTGACCAATACTCAAGATCTAAGAGGATTTCTTTCCTTTTTTTTGTAACAGCTAACTTTTAAAGGCAGGAATAGATTTGCATGAATAAGCAAAAGACTCTTTGAAGTTTTGCAAGGCACTGGAGTTACACTCCTGTCTTTTCTCATCAGAACCACACATTTCTGTGCTCCTGTCTTTCCATGCTTTTGGCATTATGTTTTGACTTGAAAGGGAATTTGGTTAAACAGTGGAGAAGTGCCTCCATTGGGGGGGGAAAAAGCTTTTAATTCTAACAGTTGTTATGTGACATTTGTGAATGGCATTAGGCTGGTCTGGAACATACAATTTCTTTCTGACCAAATGGATTATGCAAATACCTTGTCTGGCTCTCTTCATCTTCAGTAAACCAATTTCTGCTCAACCCACGACGACTTGATGGCCAATAAAGGCATCTCTGCAGCACGTAATGATTTCATTCAAATGTCAAATTTGTATTGTGACACTGATTACATTTTCCAAAACAATTTAGATTAATGAAGCCCTGTTTAATCAGACAGGTTAGTAAAAGTTTGGTGTGCCCTCTGTTGTTTTCATTCAGCTCGGCCGCTCGTCGGTGATTGATACGGGCTAAATGAAGAGGTCGTGACCTTGAAGAGTAATAATAAACAGATGTGTCACAGTAATTGAATCACAAAATGGCCATGATGCAAGCAGCCAATGGTCATCCATCCCTCTAAGCCTATTTGTTTCACAGCCAAAGCTTTGGTATTGAATTATGAGTACATTCAAAATCGAATCTGTCAGAAGCTTGCCGTACTTGATCTGACAGACAACAGAGATCATTGCGTGTGCGTGTGTGTGTGTGTGTGTGTGTGTGTGTGTGTGTGTGTGTGTGTGTGTGTGTGCGTGCGTGTCACCCCAACGTCACGACTGTGGTTTTCCAGAGGGAGTTGGAAGTCCGAAAAACTTTTTTGCACAAAACTAGTTTGGATTCCTGTTTCAGTTTTAAATGAAACCATTTAAGGCTGTGAATTAAATAGGGCAGATACATTTACCTAGAGAAATGGATTTTGAAATGGAAGATCCTGGTGGCAGTGTGGGGAGGGGGATTAAGTCAAATGCGGCAATAAAGCAGGACAGGCACTTGTATGTAAATGTGAATCCAAGCTGAAATTAACTGGGCCCAAAGGGCAAATGTATAATCAGCCGTCTCCTCACTAAGTGCTCTGAGGCAAAGAAGGTTAACATAATATAACAGCCATTCATGGGCTGCCCACTGGGAAACTCCATCAGGCTTTTTCAATTGACAGTGGTGTCTCAAGGCCTGACAATATGACGGAAATGAGGAGGGGAGGATCCTTCCCTCCCGACCGACCGAGTTCACAGAGGGCCACCTGATACCCCACAGGCTCAGCTGGGGTGGAGAAAGATGGAAACGTGTGTTGACTCCCTGTCACAGGAAACTTTTTAGAGCGCAAGGCATTTAATTGGTGCACCTGAGGAGCAGGGAATCTATTTTTTATTTTGAGAAATTATTTTTCGTTTGTTTGTTGGCGCCGTCTTCACTCTGAGTTGTTCTTAATAGATCCCAGAGATGCATTTTTCCTCCTGATGTGTCACACTCATGTCTAGCTCTCGCTCTCATACTTTGTTTCCATCTGTCTGCCTGCTTCTCTCTGTCTCGCTTTCGCTCTCTCTCTCTCTCTCTCTCTCTCTCTCTCTCTCTCTCTCTCTCTCTCTCTCTCTCTCTCTCTCTCTCTCTCTCTCTCTCTCTCACTCTCTGTTGTAGTCTCCTTTTCGTTATCACTTTTTTTTGTGCTTGAATGCTTGATCTGGCAAACAAATTACTAGTGTGTACAAAACAAGAGTGAAGGAGCTTTGATAATAAATGAGTTTCATTTTGATCATGTCAGCCATGTGCAATCTGAATAGCTCCAAGATGGTGGTAATGATGGTCGGGACTTTCTAGTTTTTTGTTGCCTGCCAATGTTTTTTGTTGGACTGTCTCTGATCAATATCTCTTACATGTTTGTCTCCTAGACATGGCGAGCCTGGCACGGGCCTCCCTACTCCTGCTGTGTCTCTCCACTGCCTGCTGCCAGGAAGCTGATTTCCCAGAGTTCACCTCGGAGACCCCAATCAATAACGTGGTGCAGGACCCCCGGACGGGCCGGGTGTATGTAGGTGCTGTCAATGCCGTCTATCAGCTGGACTATATGTTGGCTAAGGAGCGCAAGGTCGAGACAGGACCCAAGAAGGACCGGCGCACCTGCACCCCACCCATCCATGCCAGTCCATGCTCCGATCCCATAGACACCAACAACATAAACAAGCTGCTGCTCGTCAACCCCTACGACAACACGCTCATCATGTGCGGCAGTGTGTACAGAGGGATCTGCTCCCTGGTCAACCTGACCAATATCAACCAGCAAATATACTACAGCGATAGCAAGGGCGAGAAAACGTATGTCGCCAGCATCGAGGAAAGCGTGAACGTGGTGAGCGTCATGGCTCACCTTAAAATTCAATCCTTAAAAAATTTCACAGTTTTCCTGGTGGGTAAAGGCTTCGGAGGCCTTGACAGTTCTAAGCTGATTAGCACACGCATCCTAGAGAACTATGGTGAGTGGGTGTTCTTTGAGAGCATCGTGGAGGCCTCTGGAGTACAGGCCATCCCATTTGTCCCCAAATACATGCATGATTTCCGCCACGCTTTCAAGGACCAAGGCTTCATCTACTTCCTTTTCTCAAGGACAATGGGCTCAACTGACAACAAAAACTTTACTTTTATATCGCGTCTCTGTGAGCAAGACGATCACTACTACTCGTACACAGAGTTGCAGCTCAACTGCGGCCCTGACAACCGTTTCAACAAGGTGCAAGCGGCCTTCGTGGCGAGCCCTGGGAAAGAGCTCGCTCGCAGCATGTCCGAGTCTGGCGCGTATGGCAACGTTCTCTCCTGGGACAAGGTGTTGTTCATGGTGGCCACCCCTGATGAGGACGAGACGGAGTCGGCCTTGTGCTTGTACCCTCTGAACAGGATCAATGAGCGAATCCATGAGATCATTAGTGCCTGCTACAGCGACTCAGGAAAGATTGGAGACAAGCCTGCAGTGGATATTCCTTATACCAACAGGCAGGATGACTTCTGTCATCCCAAGCGGGATGTAAGTCAGCGTCTCATAAAAAATATGCTGAGAGTTGTGCTGTAGGCTATTCATGGTGGTGTTTTGTAAGGCACTATTGTTGTTCTTTTTCTTCTGCAGAAAAATATTGTGAACCAATACAAGTGTGGTGCAGACTTCTTGCCCTCACCTTTGGCAAGCAAACCAGAATTTGCCCTCAAGGCTGAAGCCATCTACACAAGGAAGGACCAGGTGACTGCTGTGGCCATAGCTGTGGAGCATGATCACACTATAGCCTTCCTGGGCAACTCTGTCGGGGAGATTTTCAAGGTAAATATGAAGTGTCAGTCACACTGCATGGTTCTACTTAGTAAAGCACAATTTGATATTGTTGGCTGAATGTTTCTGAATCCATATCTGCCGCAGATATATGTGCTGTTTTGAAGTGTGGAGGACTCCCAATTTCACTCACTGCCCCTTCAGTTTTATGTGGTATGCTGTAACATGCCATAAAAAACACTTTTCATAAAATTCTTTCACAGCTGCTGTGAGTAGCGTGTGGACCCCCTCTTGCAGCAGTATTAGAGACAGAGTTAGGAGGTTTTAGGATAACGCCCCGATGAACCTCCAATAAACATTAAGACTCGGAGGAGAGCCACCATAAGACAATAAAGCTGGCTAATCAGGGACTTAACCAGACTGTCTCTGAGGAGATGCTATAGCAGATTTTCACAGATTATACTTTTGTGTGCCTCATTTCATGGCTTTGAGGCTTTGTTTATGTACGGTAGACCGAGACCAAATTTACTTTGAGCATTCATTCTACTGTGGCTTCTCTCTTTCTAGCTCCATCTCTCAAGCAGTCCAGAAGTGAATAAAAGCCCAGGAGATGCAACGGGGGAAGCTGTCAATAAGAACCTCTTTTTTGATACGACCATGACCCACCTGTACATCACCACCAAGAAAAAGGTATAAAAGAGACATATGTCAGAGAATGCAGTTGCTGCCAACCCTCTGTTTTTGCAATAGTGTAAATTGTTGTGACTGCCTTTGGCATTGTGTTGACTAGTGGAACTGTTTTTTTTGTTGTTGTTGTTTTTTTCATCATCATCTTTGTGGCTCCACCGGGGCTTGCTGTCTTTTATATTTAATGGAGAGTCTAAAGTGTACTAGAAATGTTGAATTAAAGCTGGATAAAATCCTGCAGTGACCTTTCAGTGGGTGTACAGTATTGATATACTCGACTCTTATATCCAACAGATCACCAAAGTTCCTGTACAAACATGCGATCAGAAGACGGACTGCCAGTCATGTGTGGGGCTGAAGGACCCTTACTGTGGCTGGTGCGTCCTGGAGGGCAGGTAAGGACTGTGTGAGATTTACTGCATAAACAGCGGTGTGCTCTTGGCCAGGCTCTGATCTGGCTCAAGATAGACGCTCTTTAATAGAGCCTGCAGATTGCAGCGCCACTGGATGGATCGTCCTGGCTAATGGCCATTTGTAAAATAGGTGCACCAGGAGGTCAGACTGCCGCCGCGCTGAGGAGAAAAATGGCTGGCTGTGGAGTCCCAAGCAGCAGTGTGTCAAGATTGTGTCTTTCCATCCCCCCAACCTTAGCTGCAGAAAAACTCAGCAGGTAGGGGAGACAAATCAACATACCCAAAATGCTAATACATTGCTCAGTTGTCCTCTGCAATATAGATGAACAGCTTTGGCAAAATATCCCTGAGGAGACTACATTGTGCGTATGGATTTTTTCCAAAGGGCTGTTATGTAATGCCATAATTGCAAAGATTTGACGATAAACTCACAGCACCAGAGTGCTAGTCGGAAAAGAGTCCAAGCTAATTTTAATGCATGGAGTCATCTTCAGCTCAGAGATCCTCATGATCAATATGTTTGAAACTGCAAATTATGAGATGCGAAAGGTTAAAATGCTTGAAATGCTCCCCTTTGTTTGGCTTGCATCATTTGCAGGTAGACATCAACATCCCCTCGCTGCCTAACATCGGTGCTGCTGACCGCCTGCACTGCTCCTTTGGCGACTTCTTCCAGAGCAGCGCGGTCATGAGCAACTCGATGGTCACCTGCAGTCTGCCCGAGCCTAGCGCCATCCCAGCCACGCCTGAGCAGCAAGGTGCGTCCCTCTGGACCAGTAGCATCACAATAAGCACATCTCCCTATCCTCTCTCTCATTCCAAATGACACCCAGTGTACTCACATGCTTTGCCTTTTGCTTTGCACAGATTTTGTAGCAGTGCCCATGAAGATCTTTGTGAACAACACTGTGGAGGTGGCGTCCAGCGAGTACAAATTCTACAACTGTACAGCAGCCATCCATAAGGCAGACAACACACCGTGAGTTATCCACCCCCTCGCCACCCAACCATTAAACCTCTCCTTCTACACTACTGTTGTGTCAGCATCCAAGTAGGATGCTTGTGTGTGATTGTGGATATAATGGATAGAGGGGTAGTGTATGTATGGGTGTTATTAAATATATGTACATGTATAAGGTGTCCATTTTATTCATACACACTATGATGCATGACTGCTGCAAGAATTGAATACGCTTCTTTAGATACCCCTTGCATTTTTTGGGGGGGATCTGTTTTTCCAAGGATGAGGAAATTGCTTTACTTTCCCATTCATTCATCAAAATGAAAGTCAATCTTTTCTCCACTTTTTTTTTTTGGCCCCCCATTTCCCCCTGTATTGTTTTTAGGCAAGGGTGAGAAACATCTGATGAATTGCTTTTGTTCATGAGATGTTTGGAAGATTTATTTTGGTCTCAGTATTAATACACTTTGAGGAATACAATTACAAGCCCACGTTTCTCTAACCAAAGTAACCCCCCATCCCCCAAATCTTCCCTTCTTTCTTTCTTTCTTTCTTTCTTTCTTTCTTTCTTTCTTTCTTTTTTCATTCTGTCTGTTTGTCTGTCTTTCTTTCTGTCTTTTTTCTATCTTTCTGTCTTTCTGTCTCTCCATTCCCCCTCCCCCAGGTGTATGTCTTGTGTCAGCAGCAGCTGGGGTTGTCAGTGGAACACCCAAGACCACACATGCAGTGACGCGAACGATCTGGACACCAACCCAAACATCATCCGACACAAACAAGTAAGTCTCAGCACTCAGATGAAGCGGGTCTTTTTGTGCATCTCTGGAGCACCAGCACTTTCCCCATATCCTCTTCTTCTTTTCTGGGAATTAATGATGGTACGGAATAGAGGGGGTCAAGCTGAACCAAAGGTGCTGGTGTTATGTTTGTGTGTGTGTGTTTTTGTTTGTTTATTTATTTTTGGGTGCTGTGAATCGTAGCTAGAGTTTGAAATGCATCAATGACTCATGGCGCTCGGAAGGTCATGGCTGTGGGGAGAGATCCTTGGGTGGGAAGGAAAAGCTTTTGGCGGGCGGTGGGTCGAGCAGGGAATGGGGCTCTGTGAAATATTTGATGGAGGATTCAAAAAACGGAGGGTACAAATCCTTTCCGAAGCGGGTCAGGACATGCCAAACACACACACACACACACACACACACACACACACACACACACACACACACACACGCACACACACAAAGCAAGCGCTCTGCAAATACTGATGCTCTCTGTTCCTCTCCTCCATTATACACCCAGGGAGCAAACTGTCCAAGATTTGAGAACCCGGACCCAATCCTAATCCCGGTCGGTTACAAAACCCAAATCAGTTTTGAGGGAATGAAGCTCGACCCCTACCAGGTGAGTCACAACAATGAATTTCACATATTTATTCCCAGTACATTTCCATGTGTATGGAATAGGAGAGTCTTCACGGTTTAAACCCACAATTCTGTGCTGCATTCCAAGAGGCACAAGATCAGTCATACAGAATTGTTGGCTGTCAGTTCCCTTTTCTCTCTCTCTCTCTCTCTCTCTCTCTCTCTCTCTCTCTCTCTCTCTCTCTCTCTCTCTCTCTCTCTCTCTCTCTCTCTCTCTCTCTCTCTCTCTCTCTCTCTCTCTCTCTCTCTCTCTCTCTCTCTCTCTCTCTCTCTCTCTCTCTCTCCCCCTCTCACACTCTACCACTCTTTCTTTCTCTCTCTCTCTCTCACTCTCTCTCTCTCTCTCTCACTCTCTCTCTCACACACATACACATACACACACACACACACACACACACACACACACACACACACACACACACACACACACACACACACACACACTCCCATTCTCTCCCTGTCATTACACACTGTGAGATCCCATCCACAGAAAGGCAAGCAGGATTGGTAGGGGAAAGCGGGGGAATTTAGCGGTTCACGGTGTGCTTCCAACAGTAAAATCCCATGAGCACTCCAAGGCTAGTCACTGTCCTCTGTCTGCACATGAGCAATGCATTCCTTCACCTTGACATTTTAATGTTTGTCTCCATTCCCTCCCACGACTCCCTCATGCGATTGCATACCAGAATCGTGAGTTCATCATCGGCACCGAACTGATGGAGAACACCGAAGAGGATGTCATAACCGAGAGCGGACCATTCTACACGTTTCCCGGATACGAGGTGAGACTCGTAGTCCCGTGATGCACGGTTCAGTCAGGTATTCATGATCGCACATGTCGGCAAAGGTCAGGAAGTGGGACACTCACCAAGCACAGTGTACAGTAGTTCATGCTCCTCAGGCTGAACTAGTCTGTAGCTTAAAGGGAGTTCATTATTTGTTTTTGCTAGTTGCTATTTTGTCTCCATCAAAGGTTATGGCCTTTGAGTGTGCGGCACCTTCTCTCACATATGGGTCAAAGTCCAAAAATCCAAGTTTAATTAATAAAAGGTGATAACGTTTAAGCAATTACCGGATTTTTGGACTTTTGAGTGTGTTGCACCTTCTCTCACATGTTGGACTATTTAATCGATAGCCAGCACCTCTTTGTTTTTTGCTGTGTGTTGCAACTTTCCTTACATAATGGCCTTTAACCAGGCATATGTATAGTATATCTTGAGCTCAGCCTTATGTATGAAATCATGTTGAACCCACACAATTGAAAAGAAAAAAACAAAAAAAACATGAGCAGTGGGGTTTCCTGTTAGTCACCTCACCCTCACTTCTTCATTGACTGTATCCATAGAAGTTCCCAATGAAAAGTTCTGGTCATGTGAGGTGCGGTTTTATTTTCACCTGGCACAAGATGGTTTGACACAGAGATCAGAGCACCCCCTGATGGACGCACAGACCATTCTTAACACACACTTTCATGAACTAATCTGCTGCCACTGCTTTTGTGCTTTACTCGCTTAGAAATGGAAATGTATAGAAAAGAAAAAGAAGCAGAGAGAGAGAGAAAAAAAACACACACATTTTGCTCAGTGCTGCAAAAGGGAACTCGCCCCCAGCTACGTTCTTGTTTTTCGCTGAATTCTTTAGCTGTGTGGTTGAGTGTCTGCCAAAATGTATTCAAAGGGAACGCGGCGCAGAGGGGAAAAAAGCGGCACGCAAAAAGCGGTGCCTGTAGAAATGAAAGATGATCTTTTTCAACCGTCGTCGTGGGCTGATGAGAGTCCAAACAAATATGGGGTCCCTGCTAGTTTGCTTGCTCAATCGCTCACTTGTGTTTTTCTTCTCCCCCTGCCTTGCAGTTTTCCTATGACAAAGCACACGAAACCAGCATCCTCTTTTATGTCAAAGACAAAAACACGGGAAAGAAAATTGACAGCTGGCTTAACGGTAGGTTCCACTTTACACACTGCTGTACTGCTATTACTTGAATATTTTAGGGATATTTTTGTTGAGTTCGAAACCACATGCAGAACCTTGGTAACGGCATTGTTCTGCCATCTTTTGTTTTCAGTAAGTGTTTCCACACAGGTCCTGCTGTTAATTAGTGTGAATAATAATATTTAAATGCCCCAAAATAATACTATTGTACTCCGTTAGCCTCTTTAGGTATTTAATAAGAACCTCAAGTCACTTAGTTGGGACTACTTCTTTGTTTCTTCATCCTCTTATGAGGAAAACTGGTAAATTACTGTGACTCTGGCAGTGTTGTTAGTGGCTGTGAGATCATTAACCCAGAGTGTAGAGTTATCTCATCAAATAGCAACCTGTAATCTAATGAGTGCTCTCCTGCTCTTTATGCATGTCTTGGGGAGAGAGAGAGAGAGAGAGAGAGAGAGAGAAAACGCTGTTTGCTTTTTAAGTAGATGGGCTTCAGTGACCTTAATCCCTCATTGTCCTGTCTTAACGTGTCCTCAATTTGTGTCCCTTCCTCCTCGCGCAGTCACCTTATATAACTGCTCCCAGGGCCGCGAGGACTGCAGCCTGTGCCGCAACTCCGACGCAAGCAAGAGCTGCGTGTGGTGCGCCGCCAAGCAGGCCTGCGTCTACAAGGAGCTTTGCCAGACGCAGGAGTCTTCGCCGTGCCCAAACCCCAAAATCACAGAAGTGAGTTTGACCTTGCTGTCAGCACGATGGGCTTAGGCTTATTCATGTCCAGCTTGACCCCCCCCCCCATCCCCTCAGCCCTCGTATTAAAGAAGATTTTGACTTTTAATTTGGTTATTTCATCATTTGGTCAGCTGCAGGCTAATTAAGGTGATGTCGTCACCAGTCTTTTAATTTAATTTTCCTTTAAGCAATTAAAATGAGAGACCTATAGCCTATAAAGACCTGAATAGTTAGACCTATAGAGATCTATGTACCGATAGAAATGAATGTTAGTGTTTAAGCTTTAGAACAACAGGAGTTGACATTGCTCAGCCTCTCAATGAAAACATGCCTGGAGCTTTCAATAACTCCAAGTAAATCCAAGAGGGAATGAAACACTGCATGTGGTACTGAACCGCTCAGTTCATTTCTCCCCTTCATCTCGTGCAGATTATACCTCAGTATGGGCCTATCAATGGGAGTATTGCAGTCACCATCAAAGGCTCCAACCTGGGGATCCACAAAGAGGACATCCAGGGCATAACAGTGGCCGGAGTGCCTTGCAAGCACCTGGACAAACACTACTCCGTATCCACCAGGTATAACCCCCCCCCCCACACACACGCACACACACACACACACACACACACACACACACACACACACACACACACACACACACACACACACACACATTCCCCGCCTCACCTGGCCAACCTCCCACCCTCACCTGGCACCTAAGTCCTCCTCTGAGTCCACCCTACAGCAGCTGCCCTGCCTGCCTGCCTGCTCCACTTCTCCTTTTCCAGTTTCAATGTAGTGAGCGTTACCTTTACGTTGCACAAA